>JAYKAV010003288.1:2512932-2787263 GCA_035582835.1 Phoebastria nigripes
CTGTCTTTTGTGTAGCATGTGTGTGTTTTACATTTATTAGTTAATACTTTGGGGAGATTTTGAGGACATTACTTACGCATTCCATCATCTTCTCCCCATTAACGTTAGCAACTAAACAGCAAACTGAAACATTATAAAGTACAATGATTACAGGTTGATATTTTTTGTTTTCATATAATGGGGTAACAATTTCTAAGAAAAATCAAACATTTGCAATAGACTGGACCAAGGTTTTCCAGGACAATCTTTCCCCCCTGAATAACTCAACAGCAGCAGTGAAGAAAAAAAACCCTAGAAGACATGGACATATGGTCAAAAAGGTTATTTTGTTACTGTTTTAGAGAGCAAATGGAAATCCACTAACATTTTCAAACATGTCTTTTTATGAAGTCATCTTTCAAACATCATGGAGGAGACTAGCGAATTCAAATATAACTGTTTGTTATATCTTTTGTGACTTGAACACAGTTTGCCTTGGGAAAGTAGAGTTTCATTCTGACTAAAGTCAAAAAAATATACATATTCTAAGTGAAGTAGGACACTGATTTAACCTACTGCCTTGCATCAACTGTGTTGAAGATCRTGTTTATAAAAACCCAGATCACACTTCCTTCAGGAAAAAAAAACATTAAAAAATTGCCAAAACAGAAGCCTGACTAAAAATGTTTTAAGCATGATGGTTGATTCTATCATAGAGGAAAAGCACACACATGATTTTACTGAAGTCTGCCATTTCAGTAGCACAACTATGATTATATCTCAGTTACTTCTGCACATTTTTTAGACAGATCAAAGTATCAAAAGGACTAATCCTTGTTCTGCTGAGAACCAAGCACTGAATAAATGGCACAGCRTTGCTGTCATTGTTCACTGCAACATGTGATTTTTAGAAACCTGAATGTTMTTTCACAGCAATAGTTGGTACAAAAGCATACAGCAATTACTCAAGTGCACAATCATTTAACACATTCCATTTATGCTTTCATTAGCAGTGTTTATGGTTATCTGTTCCATGTCTTTAATAATGCTTTAACTGCAAACAGGATGCCTGTGGAAACGAGATAGTATGTCTCAGCAGGTAGTCTACATTTAAGTGAAGGTTTCTATGCAACTACAATAATAAAAATCTATTAAGCGTACTCAATTCTCTCATTATTCAGTTTGCTTTTACTGCAGAACAATGTGCCTTCTTATTCAAACCATAAACATATCCAAAAACTTGTTTTGGAAGGTGGCTAAAAGTGAATCAGCACCTAATATCTTCATCAACCAAATAATAATGAGGGAAAGTCTCAGCTTATATTGTTTCAAGTCACTGAACACCTACATACATACATATGCAAAATGCACACACACATGCACAAGGGTAGTACTACATATTACTGAAGTGCTGCAAATTTCTCATTTGCTTCATTTGAGTGTGATGAAGTTTTAAAACATCTTCACTGAAAATTCAGACTTCATAAAGGTCTTTTTTAAGTGTAGAACCACATGATAACTCATTTGCCCCTTAAACTCATTACACAAACTAGAATTTAATGTTGATTTTCTTTCTTATTACTTGAATCTTCCATCACACATTTCAAACTCATCAGAAATTCACCATTCTGTTAAAAGGTAMATTCCTCCATAAAAAATTAAATTACAAGCTGATAATAAGATCTCATGTACAATTCAGCTAGGACGCTTCTACATTTTAGTTCAGGGCAAAGCTTCTAATGTTCATTGAGCTACCTCAGTAATTGGCTCATCTTTTGTGCCTCGAAGGAGGTTCATTTCATCCGGTGTCAGCTGGAATTTTGCTATGAATGCATCTGCAACTTGTGCTTTCATTTCTAGTCTCTGACTGTAACAAAACAAAGTGAAGAGGACATTACCTTTTTATGCTTATCTCAGATTTATTTTGCATGTTCACACTTTTGGAAATACAATTAGCATTAGAAATAGGTGTTATTAAATTCTAATAGTACATTCTTGCCATCAAACACTTGAGTTGCATTTTCACATACAATTTTCTATTAAGCTTACATAGATTACTGAGTAAAGACAATATAAAGATAAGTTAGCACATTTGAAAATTAGTAAGTTCTTTAAAAAATATCCCTTTAGCGTTTGTATCACAAGTTATATAATCCAGATACTTTGTGCTTGTACAGTTGTAATGCTTGCAGTTATTCCCTTTCAAATTCGTCAAGGCAAGAATGGGGTTTCAGCTCATGTTTTCAGACACACACACAAAGCTGTAGCACCCAAAATGAGAAAACGATCATTAGATTAATCTACTTTTCTATAGAACAGATCCATTTCTTTTTCACAACATACAGTTGGGATACAAATTTACTAATCTCACAAGCAATCAAAATGTAATGGCTAATTCTCTTGTTCATTACCCTTCCTGAAATAAACACAGCAGGGATGTAACATGCAAACGCCATCTCGTGGGCAGCATCTTTTTGCACACGTTTTGTCACACACCTTACAACCACAGAAGGACCCAAATGAATACAGTTTTATTCCACAGGAAGGGACTCGAATTCCTGTAGCAATGGAAAAATTGCTCAAACTGTGGTTTGAGCACACAGCATTCCAGGAAATAAAGACTACTTTTTCAGCACATTGAGAAGACACTACTTAGTTATCTGTAGAAGAACAAGGCTCAATTACTTTAAGACCATTTCAGCTTCCAGTGTAATTACTGCAAGATAAATATACTGTTATTATAGGGTGGTAAGACAGGCAAGTACACTTCTAACACTGACTGCAATAATTAAATTTCCTTGCAAGATCAAAGCTTGAAAAGTAAGCTTTTACTTACTTATTTACCACTTCTCTACTATCCAGCTAGTGTCCGGACTGCATTCAGCTGTAAGAAGCACGGAAAACTGGCTTCCCTTCTGTAGACATGGATGGCCTTCCCATCCTGCAGTTCCAAACTCTTTTAGAGATCAGATGAAATGTTTTGCAATTGTCAGTGCACCAGCATACTGAACAGTGAGAGGGAAGGGAGTATAAAATCCAACAGTGCTTTAACAGTAAGATTTATGAAAATCAAAGGGGAAAGCAACCTAGTACTTTTAAGTTGCACAGAAGACACCTAAGCAAAAAGGAAATCCAAAAACTCATATGCTTTAATACCACATCTTTAACTGATAAGTCAGGTTTCCCCAGGGTCCGATGCAGATGTGGCTGTTTTGCCTTTACATTGACAGTTTTGCAATGCTTAAAATCCAACTGTCTGTCTATTTAGTTTTCTCTAAGTAAACTCTACAATTGCAAATTCAGGGTCTCCATGAAGCTGAATCTTTCTCAGGGAAGGAACAAGAGTGATGGAGCATAATTTTGGCCAACTAAACAGGCAATGACAGCGGAGGCATCCTTGAAAAATTATAGCACTTTCCAAACAATCTGGTGGTAGCTCACTGCAAGTGAGGAAGAACAGGGAAGAAGTCTAAAAAGGGAGGGCTTGAGTGCATACACAGCTTGGAAACAAGAAAATGCAGGTACAGGAAGAAAGGAAAAGTATTTGGAAGAGAGGAAAGAGATTGAGAAGCATCATGATGGTTTGGCAAGGAGATGGAGTCAGTTTTCTAGCACAAGGAATGGGGCATGGGGAGAGCGAGATTTAGAAGAGAATGGAAAGTACCAAAAGACTCTGGGGGCAGAGAGGGGAGACGTGTGAGGTGATGGGTCTGAAGGGACTGAAGTTGCCCCATCTTCTCTTTGAATAACTTTATCTAAATCTCTTGTATCGGGGTGAGGACATGCAAGACTATCTTCAAACCTAAACAGACCTGGCACTGTTTTCCAGCCCCACTATTATGCTTTTCTGACACAGAAAGCGTGGTAGACCTCAACTCGGTGGAAGGAGACTGGAAGAATACCATTTTGAACACATTCAGTAAATTTTCAGCAGGAACATTAGGAGATAAAATCTGAAGAGAGGAAGCCATGGTGTAACTTCAGCTGCAGACAGAGGAAAAAATACCAAGAGAAGCTGTCTACAAAACATACTCACAAGAATTAACAGAGAGGAGGATACTAACAAAAAAGTATTTTTAATTAAATATTAGGCTTGTGAGAGATTTTCCGAT
This sequence comes from Phoebastria nigripes, assembly GCA_035582835.1. NCBI lineage: Eukaryota > Metazoa > Chordata > Aves > Procellariiformes > Diomedeidae > Phoebastria > Phoebastria nigripes. The sequence continues at coordinate 2,517,024 of JAYKAV010003288.1, forward strand.
GATAACTACATCATTCTCACAACACAGATGAAAGATGGATCAGGTCTGCTCTGTAGTAATRTATTCCACCACTGCAATGATGCCCRAGCCATGCTGCTTAGGCTGCCTCAGCCATCCCTCCTCATCCCTGCCCTGTACTGCCCTTTCCACTGTGCCAGAACTGTTGTTTATACTATCATGTAGTGAACCAGATCAGGGAACAAATCTGGCAGGAAAAAACCAAAAATTTTTATTTTATTTATTTTTTTGGGGTGGAGGTTATATGTATTCTCTAATTCAGTTTACCACAGGCCTGTACTAAGGGACTAGGGGGTACTAAGTCCTGTACAGGCACACCCCCTGTACTAAGGGGTGTGCAAGCACAGCGAGCTGCCAGAGGCAAGGGGGCAATGACTACTTAGTTCACTGCTGCTATGAAACTGCTCAGGAAAACTACACTTTAGAACTCTTCTGGGGTGTAAAAAGAGGTCATTTCAACAGTCAGTTACAACAACAACAACAACTAATAATAATAATAAAAAAAAAAATGTTAGGACCCTCCCCTCTCAACCCCCAAAAAAACCTAGAGGCATATGGCATAGCTACTCAATTGAAAATCAGGCAAGGACACTTAAAATTTCACCCAGTGATGATGCTTTCAACAGTGCATTCCTATTCCACGCCGTTGTGCTGAGGAAGTCTAATCCATCAACGTCACCATCATYGGATTTGGTTGAAACAACAGACAATGTAATTTAGTAAATTAACTTTATTTAATAGTTGCTTCGAGTCTCTCCTCTTGTGACGGAAATCTCAATTTAATATAAAACTACAAAGCTGAAAAGACTAACACTGGATTATCCCTCCCTTTAGGGAGAAGGAAGGTAGGAAAGAGACTGGAGAAAGCAAATGCAAGATCTTCTTTAGTTTCAACTGAAACAAGATCTTCCATGACCAGATGAGATGTTGAGAAACTTTTCTGTTCTTTGAACCTGTGTATCTCCTGAGTGCATAAACCTTTAAGTGCTCTTACAGAAGATCTCCATTTACTGTTACCTCCTGTTCTTCAGAGTTTTTGAATTTACACTTTCATCAAACTGGGGGCAGGGGGAAGTCTGATTTTAAGAAGTGCAATATACCAGGCATAACAGTTTTTTTGAGTTTGCTTTGCAGATTTGTTGGAACTAGGGTTGTAGACTTTGAAAGAACAAGGACCAGTGTCAGGAACTGTACAAACAGCATGTTCGTTAGTCTGCGCTGGGATTCTGTGCACCCTTCTCTCCTGGGGYTATAAAAATGAACAATGGCAGAAGACCTCGCTACTCAACCTCTCTTCTCCTGCAAGTCCTCACTCTGCACAGTCCTCTCTCTGTTCCTTTTTTGCTGCTGTAGAGAACAAGGCTCAATCAAATATTGTGCTTTAAAGCCATTCCCATCCCTGGCTGTGTCTTTGGCTAACGCCTGCTGTAACTGCTCACTGAYCCACTCTGCACACTCCCAATAATTAACTTTTATAAAACAGAATCAATTTATTAAACTGTAGCATACTGGCAAGTTAAAAGTTCCACAATATAAACACAAAATAACAGCCTCAAGGTGGCAGCAATGTTTAATCTATCTTTCTCAAGATAGGGATTCGAAGTGGTGAGAAACATCTATCCTAAACCTAAAAGCGTGCGTCTGAATTTTGATAAAGCTATTTCTTTTTGCCTCTTTACAAAGGACATGGGATTTCAACAAGCTAGTCAGTTTCAAAACCCAGGTTATCCACCTGTGCTTATGCTGGCTATGAAAGTTGCCTTGGTTATTAATCTGCATGAGAAAGAGATCCTGTATCCTAGATGATAGATCAGGAACAAATCATRTAAGTGCTACGTACCCTTGACTTCTATCTGGCAGTATACAGTATTAATGAGACCAATACATTCACATAGGTATTTAATTTTTTTACATACATACATATATATATACATTTCCTCAGACATAAGCTAACAGATATTTAACTAGAATTTAATCAATCTTATTAAAGCAGGGAAATGGATTAAAATATCACTCAAGTTTGCTATAGTTATTTCACTGCGATAAGTGCTATGCAAAACACAATGCAGGTAACAACAAAAGCTAAAGTAAGGCCATCTTACATATAACCCACAGCAATTGGTACCTGTGCAGACACTTGGACATTTCAAGACCCACTGGCCTTTCTGTAAACATAATAATTTCTAAATTGTGTTCTAAGCAAGTGCAGTACAGCAGAGGAAAAGCCACACTGTGCTGTTATCCCAAAGCTTTTTTTTTCTTCTACAAAAGTTATCCCCACATAAAGGAACAAAACTAACAGATCATGGGAACATGGCACCGATGCAAAGGGGGAAGTGCCAAGCACTGGTAGACTTTGGAGCTTGGGCGGGGGACGGGACTCCAACAAAGAGCAATTTCCCCAGTTTTAATCGTTGCCAGGGAGACAGAATTCTTTTGCAAGAGAACTCAAAAGGCTGGGAAAACTATGCACTTCATGCACTTTTCCCTTGAACCAAATACAAATGCGCACTATTTGTTAGGATTATCACCTAGACAGCTCAAAAAATGAGGTGGAGGAGAAACAGGCTTTTCCAAAGTTTAATTTTCTCTTGCCACCAAGTACAGCATAAAAATCTGCTAGCTTCCTTTAMCTAGGACGAGTCATAGCAGCATGTTGTGAAATTACTTTCAATTTGTGGTACTGAGGATTCAACACATTTTTAAAGCCTCAAAAAGATGGAGTATTTCTAACTCATAAAGAAATAACAACCATCTTTAACAGACATGTATAAATGTTTTTCAGCAGCAGCTGGAAAATTATTTTTCTGTGATGGTTTTTGTGGAAGGCAAATATACAAGACTACATAACAAAAYATCTACACACAAATAAGTGTTAGGAAAGCATTCTTAAGTACCAGGTGCAAAAATGCATTTGTAAATGCTGAGAACAAATGTTTTTATTCTACATTTTGTCTGTCAAACACATCTTTTATTAAAGAACTGAAATACTTTGAGAAGSTATTCAGTGACCAATTCCATCACAGAATATAATTATGAAATTTTCTCCTTAATTAAAAAATAGGAAGGCACAGAAAATCATAGTGAATTGTCTAACGTTCCCATGATACAGGAAAATAGCAGTAATATTATAGAAGGCTTCAGTGAGACCTTATCTGGAAAACAGATCGCAACCCTGATCATCTGTGTTCAAGAACAATGGACTCCCATTAGACCAGAGCTAGCAGGATGATCATGGGAATGGAGAACCTAATTTATGAGAGGAGATGAAGGAAGCTATTAAGATAAAGGACGAGATGAGAAAACAACCAATTTATATCCAAGAATTAGGTTGGAAATTAGGGAAGGGCTTTTACTGGAAAGAACAAGCTGTTGAGGTAAGCGTTCCAAGAACAGCAACACATACAAAATACAAAAATAATTAACTAGTTAAACATTGAACAGCCAATGAGTTTATGAAAGTCATCATGCAAATGATAGCTGGCAGCAGGAGRGTGGACTTGAACTTAGAAGGTTTCTCCCATCTGTAATCCCTATCTAAAGACAGCTAGCCTGCAATGCTGCAGCRCTGCCATATAATACATTCCGCTGTAAAAATAAATAGGTAAAAATCAAAAAGGCTAAATCAAAAGTTTAGCAACAGAAGACATAGAATTTAATAATTTTCTACTTACATACCTATCAGGCTTTCTATAAACATCATTGGTATGTATCTACAGAATAGTCTGGATAAGCAATTTTCACATGCAAAACTTCACAGCAATCGTGAYATATATACTTCCTAGGTAAAACACTGTTTAGCAATGGTTAAGATACAAGATACGGTTTCTAACTTGTGAACAGAGATTAAGTTAAAAAGGAGTTTATTTCCACTGAACAGATTCTTTTCCATCTTGTAGAGGTGAGTAGTTGATATTATCATACCAAACAGACCGATATCTTCAGCATATCTTTTATACAATCTGATATAAAGACATTTGAAAGGTGACCGCTTAGTCTAGCTTCAAATTTGCCATCAAATTCAAAAATGTTGCCAAAGACATGAAAATAACACACTGTTCTCTACATCTACCTGGAATAAGATCAGAACAAATGAGCTTAACCAGCAGCAAAAGGAGAACTAAACCAGAGTAGGAAAACAATAAAGAACCGAAATAAATTTCCAGGGAAGACCATGGGCTCTCTGTTCCTGGGCTTTTCTTCTAAGAGCAGATTAGAAAAACATCACGCAGGAATGGTATCATGTAACTGATTCTACACTTCTGATGAATGTTTCTCACCTGTAAGACCATGCCTCATTTCATATTGATCAAGAGTACTTCATGCCTCAACAGAGTACATGGTTGCCAGGTAGAAAAGCTGGCAGGAAATAAGGCTTTGCACTTTCTCTGCYGGTCATGGCTAGAATACGACAAATTCTTCAGATCCTTTTTAGCYGTTTTGATTCCTGTGTTATGCCCTGCTACCTATGCTTTACTTTGGTACAAATCAGGAAAGAAAATCAGCCTCAGAATTTCAAGCCTTCACCCTCCCCCAAACTGAATTATAATTCAGTTTAGGCAATCACTGTTTTTTCTCATGAAGCATATTCACAGGAATAAATGTAATTACAAGTTTCAAAAGGTCAAGACACTAAATGCATCTCATCAGTGCAAACCACCAGATCACCACTTTTCTCAGCGTACGCTGATGAAAGCAAACCTCTCTAACCTGCTATGAATACTCCTGAACTTCCTGCATCATTTCCAAATTGACTATGACAAAAAAAATATTTCTTAAAAAAGAAAATGAAAAAAGCACCACCAAGAGACAAGCATGAGAGATCTGTAGTGTAGCGCTACTGAAGCAGCAGATGTTCACTAAGAAACAATTTTCCTAAGACTTCTGACCTTGTATTGAGCACAGAGGTGACAGTCAAATCATTCACTGAACTCCAAGAACTGTTTGCTGAATTTAAATAAAGAGCAAGTCTGAATGTAATTCACTTAAAATAAATTGAAGTATGTACTGCTGCATTCCRAAGTATGTCTGGGAATCATATTTAATTGTATTTTTAAAAAGTGAAACAATCCTAGTGCTACAGAAACTGATTTTCCAGAATCAACCTAACWAACAAGGACATCAAAACACCATTTTGCTCTGTTTAAGAACACAATTAATAGAAGCTAGAAAAACAAGATAATGTGTAAAGGTGTTCAAGTGCATAATCTCAATGAAAGCTCTGAAACTTTAGCCTGACTCAAAAAATATCTGTCCAAGCCATTTCCATTTCCATTCTTTCATACAGTTTTCAGAGTATGGTCGTCTTTACTTCCAGAAAACTACTTCTGACTGTCACCAATTTTCTATTTCTGCAGGCTTATTTTCTGTGATCTCCCTGAGCATATACATATACTCACATAATCGTTCTTATATAATTTTATAAGAATTAATATTGTAACTATTACCTTCTGATCTCTTTCTTCAATTGTTAGATCCACGACTGTCATTTGTGGCTWACCTCAAAAACAATCTTGCACAATACCTTACCATTAAGTGGCTGGTAGAACTACTATGAAGCCAGGCTTCTGGCATTCTGCATACAGTATTTTGGAACTGAACTGTTATTTCTCTGGTTTGGGAACTGTACTGAACTCCAGRACACTTGTTCCCAATGCAAGGTGAAGTAGTTTAGTATTGCAAGTAGGTTTTTAGCTTCACGCAAAGAAAAAAAGAACTAAACTCAGGTACAGTAAGAGAACCAACAAGTCACAGGAAGCTTTTATTAAAATCTCACTTCAAGGAGCAAGATCCTTTTTCTGTCAGCCTATTAGCAATGGCACTAAACAAATCCACATATTTTAAAACGCAGCAGATGATGTTTGAAAACAAACTAATCTCCTCATTACTATACATTAAAAGCCTAATGGAACCTGAAAGCAATATTAGTGTGCTCAAGTAAATGTGTAGATATCTAGTGAAGATACTGAAGTGGAAGTGGTTTTTTAACAATTCACAGAAGTTGTCTAAATTAACTACCTCGGTTTTTCTTTATTATCAAAATTTGTTATGAAATACATTAAAACAAACATTCTATTTAAGATTCCACATTACTGAACAGCAATAAATTAACCTTATGTTAGAGAGAGATGGGCTGAATGGTTTGGACTACTTTATTTCACACTACATGGTTCTATTAAGTTGTGRTAAGTGCCAATTTTAAGGAGAGAAGAGGAAAAAAGAAAACCCTAGTTCCTATGTTAAGCAGATTCCATAACTTAAATAATGCGAAGGAAACTGTTCTGCTTCTGATGTATAGTACAGTTATTTTAACTAGTCTTTACAGAGAAAATAAATTTAGAACAAGCAACCTAATTGACCAAAGAAATTCACCAACTCTGACATATTCAGAAATATAAAGATGCAATTGTATTAATGGAAAATTACTTTTTTAATTTGTTACCTAAGTAACACATTCTATTTAGCATTTATGCCAAATCAGGTCTAAAGCTCACAAACTAAGTTACAAGAAAAACAATGCTGCAAAGCAACAACCTGAGAATGCAGAAGTTTTAACTTAAGTCTGAGATGAACATCTTATTTTCTACCCCAACTATTTAACCAAGTGTCTTAAATTACACATTTTACCAACACAGGAAGTCCCAAATAGCTTATCAGGATTACCTGCAAGATACTGCAAATGGACCGCTGTACTTTCAAACCACAAATTTGAGAGACTAGGATGACCAACAAGGAGTTCAGGTAAGAAACTTAGGAAATTGAAAATCATCTTGAACTACATCTAATTATATAGGTGATAATACAATGCAAAAACTACTTAGTATAATAAACCTAGTATCCGCACAGGACCACTGAGACAGCCACCCCTTCGCAAGTAGCGCAGAAGAGAAAGAATAAATGCAAGGATGAAAGCATGAACAAGCATTCTTACTTAAAAAAATCCTCATACTCAAGTTCCCGTGGCCACTCTGCATCTTTGGGAAACGTTATTCTTCACTGCTATCATGCAGTTCTTAATTAAAAAAAAACACTACACAGGTTCAAATGCCACATAGGGGAAAATTTCTGAAGAGATATTTACATTTGCAAGGTCAAAAAATGTTGCAATCTAAGAAAATAGTCCACTTTCCTTTATTTGCTTTGTATAGCTAGTGGAATAAAGTTACAACTCCAACTAAAAAGACTTTGGCTATTGACTTTTCTTTCTCTGGTTTTGAAGTGAACATTTTGTTCTTTTAATTGCAGTTTGCTTTAAACTTGATATTAACTATAACACCTTTTGACAAAATTTACTTTCCACAAGAACTGACCAGGCATGAAGAAGGTTTACCCAAGCCAAAGGTTCCACCTGTCATTTACTGAAAACAGTCTTAAGTGTATTACAGAAAGACAACTAGACATCTTAAATCAAAGCAAGAGCTAACATGTATTCTTAGAAAATGAAGGGAAGCTGTGACATACTAACTCAGCTATTTGCCTAAGTAACCTTCTATCTTCATCATATTATCTGAGTGAAGACAGTAGCCCATTTTCCCTAAAATTTCAAATACAAAAATTAAATATTTTTAAAAAGTTAAATACCTAATTACCATAAAATGCATGAAATGCATCTGAAAAGTTTACTGTCTCCCTTCAGTTTTAGAACATTGAATCAAATAACATTTTCCTCCTACGAGAAAATGGTCAGCTGAAGTAAATCAGATAAATGCTAAGCATGATAGAAGACCCTTTTTTTTTTTTGTATCAACAGCTAGTACAGCAAATCATTTACTGCAAATCAAAATAATTTCTGAAGTTGTTTTTTAAAAATGGCTAAAAACCATGCAAACAGATGAGGATTTAATGTAGTGTTCAGTGAGAAGGGCAGAGTCAAAATAACTTTCCTTAAGGACAGTGTAAACAACCGATTCAGCAAAATGACTGAATGTATTATCTCTGCTACTACAAATGTTCAGTAACTATCATCGTGAAAAATAAGAACATAACTAATCTGAAAAGGAAGAACATAACTGATTTTATTTTTCAGGGTAATGTTTAAAAACATATCATTCCTCAGCACTGATTAAAGAACTTAACTCAAATTCTGTGGTACATAAAATGGAATTTGTTTTTAAAAATATATGTTGACCTTAAATTAAAAAATTACACAGAAAATTCTACTATATTGGTGCTATTCGAATACAAATTCCCATTATCCTAGAATTCAAKAAACTTCTACCTAACTCATGTTTTCTTGTGAAATGCCTATCATAAAATAAACAGCTGGTAGGACCACAGAGAGTAGAAATAGAAATTTGAGACTGATGAAATCTGGAGACTCTGTAACTTTATTCATAATAAGAAAAGAGACACCTTTTTATAGGAAGAACTCTAAAAAAACAATAYGCTCAGCAATTGCTACCTTGTTCTAGACTGACTGTTCTTGCTTTAGAGTCACTGTTTCAAATGCCTTCTTTTTGAATGGATCCAGCTTTCATCTTTGCATTTTAACCAGATAGCATTTTAGGACAACTCTCAGAAGACAGAGAAGGCATGCCCTCCCAGTTTCACCATTTACTCCTTTGTTGGCTAAGAAATGTCACCTGTTAAGTTGAAGGAATCAGCAATCTAAGACCTGTATTTTGTCTGACTGCAAGCAAGATTTCAGCTTTTCAAGAAACCCCTGACGTAAACCAAAGCGATGCATCGGAACAGTCATTTAATGAGTCAAAAGAAAAGATGACTCAAATGTCCCACACAGAACAAAACAGCCTTCCCATCATAGCCTTTGCTTAAATTTTTCGTAAGTTTAGCCAGGAAAAAAGTTAACTTGGTTAATAAATGGCACTATGAATCTTCCATAACCGTCATATTGTAAGATCACAAGTATTGTTTGGCTTCTGCTAGTGGGTACTTCACAGTATACTTACAAAATAGCCTTTCAAAAGAGAACTTTTTCTTATGTGGGCCCTCTAAGGTCAGACCCTTAGAAAGACAGGCAACTTTCTAAACCTTTTTTCTTCCTCAGAGTAGGGGGGATGTTCTGTGTCTTAACGGAATTAGCAGAAAGTCTTTCAAGTAAACTATTGTACCAGTAAGGACTACATTGTAGAAATACTGATGTACAGTCTGCATAATCTCCTTTAATGGAATTTAAGGCCAATTATACATACATCACTTGGGACTGGCCTTGGTATCTTCCATTCTGCTTCAGAACAAGGAATCAAAGCAGCTTTCCTTTTCTTGAGAATATGGAAAACAGGTGACCGCTTCTCTGTCCTACTACTTCACATACTCATATTTAAAATAACAAATTTTCTAATACCTGACTTTTGCTCRCTTACTTGAACTGTGACTTTGCCAAACCCTTCGTTTTATATCAATCAGTATTGTATTTTATGCAGTTATTCTACATTCAACTTTTAAAATACGTACAGATTACACTCTAACCTCACAGACTCTCACAGGACATAATCCACTTCCTACCAACGTCCACAACATGAACTTACTGACTTTGAAAGCACACTGAGAGCTATCCAAAGTCATAATTTCTACTAGAAACTTATCACCRGAAATAATTATTTTTAATCTCCAGTGAACTATATATAATTTTCAGAAGAAAGCTCATAAAGCAAGGAGATTCATTCTTCCACACTGACAAAGGCTAAAGCTGTAAAAACAGATGCCCTAGCCATAAAAACGATAAAGATTACTTGTATCTGTCATAGGCTATTATCCCCTTCCCATCAATAAAAATACTGAAAAGAGCAAAATACAAATCTTTTCTTCCACAAGAGGTTGGAAAACCAAGGGAAAAATGGTCTATGTTAGGCTCATTAAACAGCACTTACGTATTTCACAGTTAGCTTTAAATATGGCAGAGTAGGTTATAATCCAACTTTCTGTTCCTATGTACAGTCCCTGAACAAGAGAGTGATTTCCAATGGATATGAAGCATTAACAACAAAAAGMCTGTGAAACTAAGGAGATACTGAGGAGGTTCATATCTGTTACAAAACAATATAACTTACATTATCAACTGACATTAGGTAAAGCACATCCATATACAGCATGCTTTACTACTATAACTGAGCTAAAAGGTCAATTTTTATGACAACAAGTACTAACACATGTTCTTACCTTTTTGTATCCTCTAGTAATAAACTAAGAGTTCAGTATTTTTATTCCAATTAAGCTACAAACACAGATAGTGTTAAAAACAAAATACAAATACAAAAAAACCCGAAGTCATTACTCAAAAATAAGAGTGGCAGAACCAGATCTAAACCAGATCCAAAAGAAAATTGCATCAGTACTGTCATGTCTTCAAGAAATAAATAAAATGGTATACATACTTTTCTGCTTGGAGTTTAGTGGTTTTTACTATCAAGTCCTGGGTTTGTTCCTTTGCTGCCTAGAATACAATTAGAATCGTTAAGTATGTGAAACGAACACAAACATATCAAATATATTACACAACCTTTAAAATATATAATACTTTTGMAGCTTTCTGACTACAAGCAGTTTAAAGAGTGTACTCTTCGAGACAAAGGGCCTTCTTGAAATAAGTATTCGTTAACCCTCCCTATTTTCAGGCATGAAAAAAAATTAATATCCTTATCCATATATATTTTCATCTTTATATACATTAATATTCACACACAGTTAATTTTTAATTTATATTTAATACAAAAACATTAATATAAATATTAGGAATAGTTCTGATTACTTTATTTGTCCATCAACTGTAAATTGTTTGCTGTTACAAAACGAAAAATGAAACAAGTTCCTTTGGATGCTGAACTGCCCAGTACCAGTGTCCATCCAGCCATTTTAGACAACATGAATACAGCTGTCTGTGCTGGTCTTAGCAAGTTTAGCTCTACAGTTCAAGCAGCTTACAGGGCTGTAAAGACCAAGTGCAATGCACTTAAGAAGTCCATCACAGCCCTAAATGTTCAGTGATGACAATGCAAGGGAATCCATGCAGAAACAATTCTGCTACAGACAACAGCTGCATGACTAAAGGGATTGCTGCAACTGAAGTTAAAGAGTTCAGAAACTTATCCCTCAGCAAGAGGATAAAACACATCCGGAATTGCTGGTTTCCCACTGGACACCACCAGTGATCTTTTAGGCAGAAAAATAAAAAAAAAAAAAAAAAAAAAAAAAAAAAAAAAAAAAAAAAAAAAAAAAAAAAAAAAAATCCCAAAATCAAAATGCATTCAGTAGGGAATAATATTGCAAGTGAAGAAGGGGAAAGAGCTATAAAGATATTCTGCGTGAATAATTTCAAGACTGTAATAGGTCTAAATTACGGCATTTGCCAAAATGAAGATGCCAGTCTTGAAACCTGTGAGAGGTCTAATGCAAGTATATATGCACACTGATTCACTGCAGCCTTTCTATCTGCCACGCTACATTAGTTACAACGGAAAAGCAGTCAAGGTACAGGAACACTTTGAGAGGTGAAAGAAGGACTGCAACCTCTCAAGTACAACTTCAGTCATCAGAGAAAGCCTGTGCTGTTCCATGAATATAGACAGCAGGTACCGCTGAGGTGCCAGTTGCTGAATTTTCTAAAGGAAACTATTATGGGTTAGCATGCAAATTTAATAAAAACTCAACAAAATTTACTGAAGTAATTTAAGATATCTTTAAGCTTGTTATATCTTATACAAATAATAATATTTAGATTTTTTAATGTACTTGTATTTTAAACATTTTTTTAATAATATTGATTTTCAATGCTTCAGCCTAACAAAAACAGACTATTACAACAAAAGACTGGACCTGAACTATTCAGTATGGAAATCTAATTCCAGACTTTCCCTCCCCCCCCCGGTTCCTTCAGAGTTGCAGATTTTAATAAACCAAAAAGACAGAAGAAGAAATTTCCTTTCCTTCCAGTATTTTCTGGACAGAGGTACTAGTTGCCAAGAAGAATGCTAACACTAGCACAGCAGAAAGGAAGGAAAAGCAGTTTTTCTGGATCTAGTTAGATACATCAGGAAGCCAGTTTTTATTTACATGCATTCAAATACATGCCAGATACTGATACTATTGTATGTATGTAATGTAAGAGCTTACATCTAAGCAAAACAAGGTAACTGGCAGAAAAGAGTCAGACATGCCAGAAAAATCAGAAAGTTGGTATTTGATGTTTCTTGCAGATCCAAAATAGAAATATTTTTCTCTTCCTCTCCACCTCAGTATACTAATTAAAACTTCCATTATCCTTCAACCCCGCTTTATTCCATTCCAGCACTTGCCTCCTTCTCTCCCTTTCAGCCATTGCATTTATCAAGTCACTGTCCTGAAATAAGATCTGACAGTATCTGGTTATTTGGACTGGATGGTATTATAAACTTACAAAATAAAAAAAGCAGAAAGCTTTTTGGCTTATCAATACATAGTTCCTTTCATATCTTGTATTTGTTCTGCTCTCTTAGCACACTTTTCTGCCTTATATGCTATAGATCCTCCTCTTTATATCTTCTATTTGCTCTACTCAGTTCATTTTTGTCTTCTTATTCAACTTGAGCACATGCTTGCAAGTCTTCATGTCCTATTACAGATAAAATACCAGAGTATTTGACAACTTAGTGCTAGTTCATGGGCTTATTAACTTACTTTACATTCATACAGACAAAGAAAACATGGATTGAATTGAGACAAGTTACAAGTCCTACAGGGCTCTAGAGGAAACCTCCTGTGGGACACAGAACAAAAATACGTACTGACTTTAACAGAAAAAGAAATCACTGCAGGGTGGCTCTACTCTGTAAAAAAAAAAAAAAAAAAAAAAAGAAAGAAATCACAGATGATAGTTACACTTCACGATCTAAAGACAGAAAAGAGCAAAAATCTGCATGGACACTTGACTCATTTCCACATCTAAGAGTTCAAACAAACAGTTCCTGAACTGCACTAGGGAATATACCCACATTAACAGTGTTCAAAGAGATCCGAGACCTCCGAGGTGCATTACCCATTGCCTTCCAAAATTGAAAATTAAGTACTGCAGTGGGCTACACTGTACTCTCACACTTTTTGGAACAAGTTCATCAAGCTACAAGCATTCTTATGGAAATGACATACAATGACTATGAAACCTATTCATCTAAGTAGGGGGACATCTAATGTCCCCACAYACACAGTAAGAGGGGAAAAAGCAACTGTTTCCACAGGATTTTTAGTAAAGGATTCTCATTCACGTACTATATCTTATGTGCTATATTCAGAACAGATTTGGTTTGGCAAAACATCTACACTTCAGCATCCATAAACCTTTTAAACTCGTCACTGAATTGAATATTGAACTTGCACACTAAAACCAAGCCAGATTTAGTAACGCACTCTAAAACACAACTTCCCCCCCGCCCCTAGAATATTATGGATTCAGGACTAACACGAAACAGAGTTAGTTTTGTTGCATATCAGCATTCTGAGACAATGTTATGAAACAAAACCAAYAGAATGAAGATGGCACACTAGATTTGTCTCCCTCTTTGGATTACAGGATACTTTCTTATGAATATACTTGAGATATTTATATGAACACATAACTCAACAGATGTAGTCAATGTGAAAGGCACACAAATTTTAAACAGAAATACACAAATGTAATTAACCCTTTAATCTCACACACTTCCAATCTAATATTTTCTCTCCACTCACATACAAATGGATATCACATTGCTATTCTCAAAATAAGTATATTGCTGCATTCTGAATTGCAATTTGGAAGAAATTAAAATGACTTCCTCAATACATTTTCAAACAAGTAGAAAGAAATATATTAATTTCCTAAAGTAACATAATACACATACTATGGAAACATCTCGATCTCGCTATTAATCCTCCAAAATAATTATTTATCCTATTAAAAGAAAGTAGTCGCAGCTCAAAAGGAAAAATATACAAAGCACATCTATTTATATGTTACCTTCAAACGACTGGACATATCTTCACAGCAGCTGCTCATTGCTTGCACATCTTCATTTATACTCTCAAGCTCCTAAATAAGTTCAAATAACAGTAACTGTGTTTTAAATCAGAAATGCCATGCCTAGGCCCAGCTTCATCCCACCAAAATGAGATGCCCAAGTTACAAGGAACATAGCTGCTCTAGGCTCCCTGTTAATCAATGGAGAGAATGCACCTCTAAAGATCAACGTTCACTTGGGATTTTTATCTGTTTGAAACATCATCTCTCTCTGCACAGGATTTTCATCAAATGAAACAAACGATGAAACAATTTTACTGTAAAAGTATATTTGTCCTGGAAAGTCAAAATATCTCTTAATCCTTTTTTTAAACTTTAAATCGCATAGCAGTACTCTTGCAAGATAGCTAGTCACACTGTAAAAATGCTACCTCTTTAACTTGCTTGAATATGTGGACAAATTCTTCATTTATGGCTAAGCTTCGTCGTTCAATGTCTCCACGCAAGTTTCTTCGGGTGCGCAAACTGTTTTCGACAAAAAAGGTCGAGAGAGCCTTGAGTGCTTCCAGCATTTCCTAGAAAATAAAAGACGACCTTAACTTTCCACACAGTCACAAAGCAGCAGGTTACATAGTCTGTAACCATCCCAACTTCATGGTCTTATAAAAAACCAAAAAACCTACTACATGGTTTYAGAGAAAAAACTACCTAAACACACTCCAGATCAGTTGGTAAATAACTAAAATAATTGCCGAGTCTTTCTTCTTCTCATATGTTATAACACACAACTTCGTCTACTATTTTAAAACAGCTTTAATCAGTAAGATTACAGTCGGTTAAAGCATGACCTATCTATCCATAGCTAGAAAACATTTAAATCAGAGAAAGCTTGAGAAGTGCCCTCCGAGCTAAGCAATACAAACCTCCCTACGATGTGAAGGGATCGAACAGGTGCGTGGCATGTCACTGGAGAAGCTAAAATGAATTTTAGTTTTAATTAACGCTGCAAACGTCAGCTTGCGACTCCGCAGCGGAACTGAGGGTATGACAGGGCTCGCAGCTCCTGACGGCTCATCCGGCCGATTCCCCGCAGGGCCCTCCCCGCCGGGCAGGCCCCGGCCCCCGCCTCGCCCCCTCAGCCGCCGCCCGCCCCACCTTGTCGTTGTCCAGGCGCGTCTCCAGGATCTTGTTGAGCTTGCGGGACAGCGGGTTGCTGCCGGGGGCAGCCGGGAGCCCCGGAGCGGGGGCGGCGGGCGGCGGCGGCGCAGCGGTGTCAGCCATGGCTACGGCCCTCCCCGGGCGCCCGCACCCAGCGCCGCGGCGGCGGCGGACCGGCTCCGGCGGAAACGCGCTCCCGAGGGTTTGGTTCCGGCCCRGCGCAGGGCGCAGGCCCGCGGCGGTTGGTTGTGAGACCTGGACGTTTGGTCCCTGGTACAGGTGGCACTCAGGGGAATAAATAAAAGATTTTGGGTGGATGATAAGAAAGAGGGTTCACTTCCAGAGGTCGGATAGCCATATTTATTTCATGAAATAAATGCTTTAGTTATGAGCATAACTAAAAAGGAAAAGTAAATGGACTCTCTATTGTGTAAGCTAATAGCAGTGACAGTGAGTCAAAATGAGGAGGATGTCTTGTGTTGGCTGTGCATTTACTGACACAGAGGTTTTACCCCCGYGGTCTCCCCGTGGCTCCAGAGCAGCAGAGCTGCCTCTCCGCTGCAGAGCGAAGGAGAGGTGCCTTCGCAAGCCGGGGCCCTGGTGGGACCCGCGTCCCCCGCCGCGGCAGCAGCGGGCTTCGCTCCCCTGGCCAGCCTGGACAGGGACCCGCGGCGGTGCCGCTGTGGTGGTATGGGTCAAACACCCGCAGGAGCCCAGCTGCGCGCCACACTCTCGTGCTGCAGGCATGACACGTCCTGTGTCAAGCGCTGAGGTGCCATGAAGGGATTTATGTGGGCTTTTCCAAAGGACAAAAGGCAGGTACGCAGATGAAGGTAAGATGCCATGGAAAGCAGATGACTATATACAGCACACAGCTGTTATTCAAGAAAAGGGTCCCAGCAGGRCATTAGCTCTGAACACAACAGCGCCTTGCGTATGCAATTGAAAGTCTGTTTCCATTTGTCTGATGGTGTGTGGATCGAAAAGCAAAGACTCAAGGGGTAGCATAACTCCTCAGGGGTTTGGGGACTTCACATTGCTCCTCTGTAGGCTCTTCCTGAAAAGAACTGCAAGCGAATCAAGTAGCCTTTGCCTGTATGCCCACGGTGGAGCACTGAACTTCTGAATGTCTTAATTCACTTATTTTTTTTCTTTTAGTTTGAGTCATTTATCTCAGGAAAAAATTATATGACCAGAGCCCCAGTTCTGAAATCTTAGCATGATGGGGACAGTGATAGCATATTTTTCTGTTTAATTTTTATTTTTTGTTTGCTTCCTCACATGGATCCTCTACGTAGAAGGCCAGCTTTTCTGAACAGACTGTGCAGTGCCATGTTTCTACTCTTGGCTAGTCAGCGAGCAGGTTTTCAAGTATTTTCAGACACCTTGTTTCCCTTCTTAGTTTCTGTTTCTCCACCCTATTTCACTGAAGTTAGCACCTCCTAGATGCCCTTTACTTCTGACTAAGCTTCCAGGAGCCAGGATCTCCCTTCTCCATGTCAGAAGAGATAAAACAGCACACGGTCATCACAGGTGTGAGCAATTAGTATTTAAGCATGTCAAGAAAATCCTATTATTAGAAAGATCCCCTCCCAACTATAAATTGGATGTTGTTAGCAGTTTGAACAACTTTTCAAATGCTGTTAACTTGTTGGATGAGTTGACAGAGTGAAGGCACACCTTGAAGTCAGAAAGACTTGAACATCTGAACCACAAGTGTCAGATAAGTCAAGACGATTGCCAAGTCTCGTCCAGCAAGTTATACCACAAACATACAAGGAGCCACAAAGATTTTCCTCTATCAGTTGGTACATGCATTTTCTTTTGAAGCATCCAGTGCTCCTTGATGGGTGTGCATTTTTTCAAGAATGTGTTTCCTGAGCCAGAATCCTTCTAGCTAACATAACACATTGGGCTGGCAGGAACTGATAGGATTTTGAACCAGCATGTGTTTATCTGTGCATGTGTTATCCCAGGAAAATGAGAAGAAATAATCGAGGGAGCACTTTTTAATCTCCCACAACTGAAAGAAGTATTTGTATGAGGACACCAGGGCTTATCTTTTGTTCGTCTTTTAGGGATATTAGATGCAGCTACAAAAAAAATCCTCTCTTTTTCCGATATGCATAATATTTGCAGGCTAGATTTTCCTCAGAACAGATTTTTTTAAACAAAAATGCAAATGTGATCATGCAATGAGGTCACCATCTAAAACTCAGCTGCTGTGCCATGGCTTATATGTGTCACAAAGGTGGGTTTGACATGACATTCTTACCAGTTTAGTTGTCCACCAGCAAACGTTGTCCTGTTAAGTCAACTGGATGTACATTGTGGGATAAAGCAATTGGGAGTTTGTGATTTGTAACTGCCAGAAGGGTCTTTAGTTTCAAATATCAGTTTCTGAGTATCAATGGAAGACAGTTTGTGTAGTGTGTATAATTTACTCAAGCATAAGTTCCTTTACCAAAGCTAGATAGGGCAGCAAAACTACAGGTGTCAGCAAAGAAATGTCTGGTACATGGTGTTTTCTGTTGATTTTCTTACCTCAGTTCCTTATTATGTTTGGTTTTGGTTTTTTTTCCCCAGGAACAGACAGCAAAATTACTGTTATCACTGTGCAGCTGGTGAAAGTGTTCACAAAAAGCACATTTGGTGCACTACAGACAGGACCACAGTTTAGCCTGCAGAACAAGGAGTGTGTGGTCTGTGGAATGCCACCTGCCGTCTAAGTAGCCCGCGCTAATAATGCAGTTGTATTTTCAAATGCTTGGAGGTACATGTACGTTTTGAAGGGAAAGACAAAAAGGTTTGCAGTAGTCACCTGAATCTGTTCCTCAAAAGGCTAAGTAAGAATAAAACTCCAGTGGATGAATAGGTTGACTGGGGTCAAAGACATGGCTGGAGCTAGTACTTCCCTACCCTGTGGCAAAAGAGGAGTGATAGAGCAGGACATAAAGGAAATGTTTTCTTAAATACAGAGGAGGAATAGCCCTTGCTATGGGTGTTGTCATAGGCAAATGAGGGTGAGAAAGGAGGATTTTTGTGATGAAGGAAGAAGAAAATGTAAAAATACATTAAAAGAATAATAGAAGAGATTGAGGGAGGAAGAGGAAGGAAGGAAGAATAGACTAATGCAGAGCTTGCCTCAGTATGATGCACAGAGGACATAGGAACAGGAAAGATTATGAAGTGAAGTCAGGGAGGTGAAAGGTCGTATAACAAATGCCCATAATTAGTTGTATTTTCTTACAGTGTAGTAGATAAAAAGAATTTGACAATGCTGCTGTTACATAAAGTTTACAGGCCCTGATGCTTTCAGATACACTGAAGAAGAGCATCTGCAGGAAGCTGGCTATAGTAACTTGCTGCTCAGCTATGCCATCCCTGTGAAAGTGTTAATAGCCCTTTATGCTGCAGTCCCTATAGAAGATCAGGTGAGTGGATCTCAGCTCTGCCAGGCTTTCCACTGCACACAACATACCCCAAAAGAAATCCATCACTGCCTTATGTTCTTCACTAGTTCTCTGCCGTCAAATTATTCATCAGCTTTCTCCAGCATTTTGATGTCATTTTGTGCTGTGGTTGGGCTAGGAAATCCAGCTGATAGGCGTGAGCACAGGAAAATGTTCTGTGTCTTTAAGTCAACTAGAGTTGGATTTTTTTGTCAGTTTATTTTCCGACAGGTTAATATTGTAGACACTTTTCAGCAGACCAAATCAGCCCATTCCTTTAGCTAACAATTTTTCAAAAGCTTAGACAGAGTTGACCCCATTCTGCAAATTAAGGTATGACTCCATGAGTGATTTGGCCAAAGGTCACCCTGACAGCAACCTGCAGTCATGTAGTGAAACCTGTCTGTGTCCCTTGAAGCTCCAGAAGAATGTACAGTTCTGAAGTTTTTGGTTAGCTCACGCTATCTCACTTGAGGATTTATTGTCATGCCTCACAGTCAGCAGTAGTGGCTATAATATATGTGATGCTGAATCAGCCACCTGGTTGAGGAGCTGTAAAACTCCTGTTTGTTATAACTCACTGAAAAGATAACCCTAGCAGTACAGTATGCACTTTAATGCATACCAAACACATGAAGTCTTCCTGTTCGTGTCCTGCTAAAAAAACCTAACCATTGATTTTAAGGGAAGAACTGTGTCAGCAAAACTAATAGGATTTGGTCTAAGTATATTTGGCTCTAGAACTCCACAGAATACAGGACTTCTCTAAACTACATGACCACATCCCCAGCAAGGTCAATAGCATTGGTCATGGTGCTGCCACTCACTCCAGTGAGGGCCCAAATTTCATTCAGAAAAGAAGAAACAAATGGCTTAGATGGTGGAGCCAGGAGAACTAGTATCTGCTTGTGGCTGCCTAGCTGCATCACCTTAGTGACACTGTGTCTGTGGCAGAGGTATAAAGCTTACCTTCCTTTGCACATGCCTGTTGGTATGCTGATGAGATCTGTAATATAGAATATTATTGTTAACATGATAACAACAATATAGCAATGAAGGGGAATATTTTTGCCAAAAAAAAAAGTAGAAGCAGGACATGAGTAACACATGATATAACGCTAATGGTGTATGCCAGACCTGCTATTCTTTCTCTTCAAGCAATGACTGCCTATGTCCTGCTGGCATAAAGTCTCTGGAATGTGTTCTGTTTTACAGATGAAATAAAAGTAACCCAAACAACTGAACAAAAAATACACCTATTCACCATCAGGCAAAGAAACAGCACCCTTCACTATGTCCTGATCTCAGCTGAGGTCAGTCTCTAGCAAAGCAAATCTAGAGAATGATACCTAAATTACTGGGCAGTGCCTTCACGTTAGCCGATGAACACAATGCCCCTCTACTCTGCTGCCCCTCTGCTCTGGTGAGACCCCACCTGGAGTACTGCGTCCAGCTCTGGAGCCCTCAGCACAAGAAAGACATGGACCTGTTGGCACGGGTCCAGAGGAGGCCATGAAAATGATCAGGGGGATGGAACGCCTCTGCTATGAAGAAAGGCTGAGAGAGTTGGCGTTGTTCAGCCTGGAGAAGAGAAGGCTTTGGGGAGACCTTATTGCAGCCTATCAGTACTTAAAGGGGGCTTATAAGAAAGATGGCAGCAAACTTTTTAGCAGGGCCTGTTGCGACAGGACAAGGGGGAATGGTTTTAAACTAAAAGAGGGTAGATTTAGACTAGATATAAGGAAGACATTTTTTACGCTGAGGGTGGTGAAACACTGGAACAGGTTGCCCAGAGAGGTGGTAGATGCCCCATCCCTGGAAACTTCCAAGGTCAGGTTGGACAGGGCTCTGAGCAACCTGATCTAGTTGAAGATGTCCCTGCCCATGGCAGGGGGGTTGGACTAGATGACCTTTAAAAGGTCCCTTCCAACCCAAACTATTCTATGATTCTATGATTCTATGATCTATGGGGTCATGACATGGCCATGACATGGATCATGAGAAGCCAAATGTAGATCTAATAAATCATGGGAATGATGGCATTAGAAAAAATGCCTTTTGAGTAAATACATCAGCAGCACAAGTTTTAACACAGACCATAACTGCTCCAAACTTGGCAGAGTTCCCTTTTTCAACAGCTCCTCCAACTGTTGTATTTTAATCCAGACTTGTGGGTCAAATGTCCATGTCTTACAGATCTCAGTCGAATCTCTTAGTTTTTTCTTCCCCTGACTTTTCTGGCGTGTTTCCTGAAAATAGACTGTTCATTGTGATCCCTTAATGGAAATCCAGACCACTGCCTTAAGGCCCACAGCTGGTGATGAACCATAACTTTTCATCACTGAAATGCCTGCATAGCTTAGGCAATTCTTGTTTTCCCCAGAATCCAACCATTATGGTCGCTTTGTGTTTACAGTTCAAGTCACTGGAGACACGTGATAAATGTAGCCTATATTGCTGTCATTCAGGATTCATACGGGATTCCCAGATACTATTACTCTGCTTGGCAGGACAAGAGACGCGTAAATATAGGCACAGTAATAAAATGTCTAACGAAGTGTGTTTCTGCAGCCTTTTCCATTTCATTTTCTCTATTGCATTGATTGGCTGGTCTCTGTTTTGAAGCCTACTTGTTTTTTCCAAAGCTCCCTTTTAAACTTGTTGTATAACTTTTGCCCTTCTTTTTGCATCTACGCCCTGACACACTTCTGCCACACAGGCAGGGTAGTATGACTGGCTTCTCTCAGTTCCAGCCGATTTCTTTACCATAGTCACTATCCACAGTACGTTCCTTAGCGTTAATAACTGCTATACTGGATCTGGTAGCTGTTCCTTGGGATGTAGTTGCATAAGATGATAGATTTCTCACTTTGCTAACCCAGCAAATCCTGCACAAATGTTCGTATTGGCACAGGAGGGACAAGAGTATATGGTCAGGGAAACTGGGGAATAGGACCTCCCTTTTAAACAGCAGCTGACAATTTCGTCAGGCAAAAGTGAATCTGGAGCCATGAGGGAACAAGGAACTCTTGAGGGGACAAGCAATGGTGTGGCATGGGGCAAGAGTGGGGCAGCTTCTCCACAAAATCCATCATCTTGTGAAACTGCACCTTAGGGATGTTGCTAGTGCAAGTCACATAAAAATATTGACAAACATGGCTATTTTCATAGCAGCATTACAGCATCAACCTAATTTTACAGGTACAGGTGTCATAAACAGGTTTCCTTAGTGCTCATAGCAATTTTGTTTGGGTGAATTTAATGGAACTTTATTGCTATAGCAGGAAAAGTAAAAGTTTCCAAAATGCCAGAAGTCACACTCTTTGACATCTGTCAGGAGGGAAGCAAAACAACTTCTCAGCAACTCCAATGTGGAGCTACCTGGTATATTTGGATTTGATTCCCTCTGTAAAGTTGACTCAGAAGTGTCCTCCGGGCTTGCCTCAACCATTCATCTTTGTGTGTCAGCTCATGCAGCCCTTCCACAGCCTTGGCGAGACGCCATCACCCTCAGAGATGCTGGAGAGCTGCAGTGGATAAAAATAACTTATTACTTAATGGCTGACACTGGTCGCTCTCACTGCAGATGAGTTGCAAACAATTTCTCTGCAAAGATCTGCTCACCTCCAGAAGAAATATGTTTAAGCCTGGAGTTTCTTGCTAAAATTATCTGCCATCCCTTTCTGGTGATCATTTCTGCCTTCATGGCATTATTACAGGGTTGGCATCCCCATGACTGACGCACTGGAAGCCAATAATTATGTCCCCAAGGGAAGGCAAAGGTTATAGGAAGCAACCTTGTTTCTAAACTCCGGCGTCTCTGGTGCATATTTATCCATTTGCAATCTGAAATAGTGAGGGTGGAATGAGTCTGGGCAGCTCTGCCAAGAACAGGCAGAGTGGTAGCGACTTAGCCGGGTGGCAGCAGGACAGCAGGTGGGAACGTGGTGATGGGCTGCCTGCTTTGAAATGCAGAGAGAAGACAGCTCAGCCTTGCCACGCTGAGCGATGCAGCTGTCAGATGGGTAGATAGTACTGATGTCACTCAGTGATTACATTGGAAGGAAAAAGCGTTGTGCATTTTGCTGCTCAGATGAGGGTTTTGCCAATGCAGGAGTTCTGTGTCGGCATCTACTGCAGCCGAGTAGGTTGGTTCGGCTGGTGTACAGCATGGCGTCAACAGCTTTGTGAAGCACTCACATTCCCTGGCAGGAGCTCAAGGAGCATTTCCAGCAACCTCCAATTACAGTATTAATTACAAGAGACTATCAGGTTCCCCAGAATAGGCCCCAAGCTTCCTTTTGTATACAAACTAGCAAGGACTTTCTTGTCCACACAGGCAGAGCTCTCTTCAGAATATCATCAGCCTGTTTATACATCACCCATCACTGTCAACTTCCCTTAAACACCAACACCTTAAAACATTGTTGTGCATGCAGAGCACATGCCTTTCAAAAAGCAAATGTCATGTTGAGTGAACTGCCAATCTGGAGGTTTTGAAAGGATATTTTAATGTTAATTTTGATGATTAGTGGCTTCTTTCTACTTCTGTCCCATATGAGGCCTTTTATGTGATAAAGTCCAGAGTCCTAATAATATCGGCACAGTAACACCTTAAAGAGAAGCATCAGGTGCCTTAACCAGATTGCAGCTTGCAGTGCTAACTGGCAGAAATTAGCAGATTGTCTTCAAGCAATATTTGTGCCTCACTGCAGAAAGCTTATGGCAAGAAATGCCCATGCTGGCATGGAGCTAGGCTTTCCTTTCATTGGTCAAAAAGCAGACTATTTTGCTGCTTTACTAGTGGTGTGATTGCTGATCCACTGCTGATATAGGGAGCTCTGAATAGTAAGTGGCCTGAATCTCTTCTCCCTCTCTTCAACTTGGATACCTGAAGACTTGAGGACAAAATTAAGTACTTACGGCAGGATACATCTCACCAGTCTTCTACCATCTAAAAGACCGGGGTGAAGTCCACAGCTAACTATCCAGGCCTCCTGCCTATCAGAGTGAAAGAAAGGCACTTTCAGAAGGCAATTCATCCTAAGATTCCTACCTAGTCCTCTCCACTGGCTGCATAGCAAACTTGTATGATGGACATAGATGGACTAGACACTTACTTTTTTTTACCCCTATTGGTCTGACTGTGTCTTTTGACTTGTCTGCAAATAATACTGAGAGTCTGCCCCAGCTTCAGTGCTGCAGAAAGGAAATACTGTGTTTGAATGCTGGTGTAAGCCCAGACTCTCCTTAACTCATGGAGAAGAGGGTGGGAAAAAAAAAAAAAGGATGTTTGATTTTACAATTAAATAAATAAATAGTCTTATTTTCACAGTAAAATGATCCACTTGGTGCCTGTAGGCATGTGACATATCACCCAGACGCATATCATTTCGGGTGACATATCATGGACTTGCCAGTTGCAAAGGTAGAACTGCCCAAGGGCTAGTTTGATTTTTGCACCTGAATCAGAAAAACTTTTAGATTTTCCTTCATAAATCAATGGTGCAGTCTAGTTCATACCTGCTTCTTCTGCTTCCTCTTCTCCTGTGTCTCCTTTCTTTATTCATTTTGTCACCTCCTCTCCATCTTCCCATGCAAATCCATCTCTCAGAGGTATGTGTTTCACTCTATCAGAGATATGCCTACTTGGGATGCATTACTCACCTTCTCAGATACCAATATTAATCCAATTTTCTTTTAGCATGATGAGATTTGGACACAATTTTTATTATCAGTAGCAGAGATGGTATGCCAGCACACCACCACAGGGATATTGGCTTGTGTCTGATTCATTGAAATGAATAGTTGTTTTACTAGACACTTGAGTGTGAGCAGGAATACGTGTGTTGAGCTCCATTCTCCAAAGTGTCGGGCACTGGCTTGAAGATGTGCTTAAGTGCTTGGTGATTCATGGACAGAGTTTCTGTGTTTTACAAGGCTGAGCCAAAGTTCCTTTCTTTTTTCAGTCACTGAAGTTAACAGAAGCACTCACGGATGGGTATTGCAGCATAAATTAACTTCAGCTGAAGAAACAAGACGGTTGTGAAGAAAGAGGAAAGACAACCCTCACTGCATCAATCAGAGAGGAAGGACGCATTGCCTTCCTGAATTTGGAGGCAGAGAATAAGAATTAATTCCCTCCTCATCACTGCCTCAGCCCCGTTCTGCCTCATTTTCCTCCCAATGGTTAAAGGCCCAAGCGATGGGCAGTTCTTTAATACACAGAACTACCACAGAGTCCTCTCTTTTCAGACAAACGTGAAAGTGGCTTAGCAAATATCTAGCTTCTCTAAGGACAGCTTGTGGTGTCTATTTGAGTGAAGGATTTTTTTTTTTAAAAGAGAGTCCTCAGTTTAATGGGTAATTTCACTTGAAAATGGTAAACTGCAAATTAAATGGCAAAAAGCAATTAATTATTGAAATGATAATATCCTTGTAAAGGTTAAGAGGTAATATAAATGAAGTTCCTGTGAGCACATTAATGGAATTACTATCTTCCCCCTTATAAGTGGCAACTGTAACGACCTTGCTAATTAGCTTTTTCATCGGGAAAAGGAATATTGAAATATGTAGCTATATTGCAGAAGCACAATCTATGACTAGGTTATTTTGCTACAACATAATATAGAGAGAACCCTTTTACATGCAGTTAAGAGCTCTTCCCAGAGCATGTAGCTTTTGGTGGAAACAGGAATGATGCATTTAAATGACATAGGAAGAACAACTTGTAATTTGGAAGGATAACACGGGCCAAAGCCAAAGATTGATGCAGACACACAGACCAAGATACACCGCTCTTCAGCTTGCTGCAGCTTCCCTGTGAGCACAAGGCATAGCCAGAACATGATTCAACCCACTGTGGCTGAACAGGTGTTATCGCTCCCCATGCACAGTGCAGGGCAGGTAGCCTGGGGTCTACAGTCTAATCTGGGTCTCAGGTACTCCCTGTGCAGTATTTTTAATATGTGGAGGTATAGGTATATATGTAAAATACATAAATAGATACCCATGTAGGTACATGAATGCTATATATGTACTGGATTTCCTATTGACAAGCCTTTTAGATAGCTTTAAAAAAATGAGCTTGATTCTTCCCCCACTGAGAACATGTTTCGGACGTTGATACACCAGAAAGTGGGTACTGTTTGGGTTTCAGCTGACAAGAGTCGGCATTACAATTTTTTTGTGAATGAATCCGTGTGAGATTTCAAAGGTTCCAGCTTCACGGAGTGCCTGAGATCTGTGCAAACCTCAGGGTATGATGGGGAGGAAATGAGCTTCTACTTGTAAAATGAATTGGCCTTTGTCCCCAACAAGAGGATTTTCAGCTTTCCTTTCTAAGAACCCCAGAAATCATTAGCCTCATCCTTGGGAATGTGATCTAATATGGTGACCTAGATGCAAATGATTGCTAGAGCTCAGGGGGAGAGGCAGCTCAGCTCCAGTTCTGCGGCAAAAGGCTGGGGGGAGGAACACGACGCTGCCTTGCATCCCGTTCACAGATACGTACAGTTTATGCAAACTGTGCCACTAAGTCACTGTCGCATGTTCTGCAAATGCACCTCAGGAACCTCAAGATAGTGGCACAGGGCGGTTACAAATCACACAAATTTTGTGGAGAACAGAAACAAGCTCTGCTCTCTGCCCCCACTTTTCACGCACACGCCCTTCTCCATCTGCAGCCCGCATCAAACGGTTCGGGGGGGGGGGGGCAAGGACTAAACCCGTGCCATTTCCCCAGGGCCCCGGGAGGTGCGAAGCCCCCCTGTGCTGGCAGACCGGCCTGCCCTCCCTGCCCGCGGCCCCGCTCCCGGCCGCCCACCGAGTGTCACTGTCGAGCAGCGCAGAGCTCCGCTCCCGCCGCTGCCGCGCCGGGCACCCGCGGGCCCGCCGCCGCTGCCATCCCCGGGGACCGGCACGCTTCTGGCCCCGATTTTAAAATGTGACTCTCAGCTGAAAGCCGATCCCTAGCTAAGGCTTTAAATGAAAAAGAAACATCTTCTCACTGTTGCATGCGTCGTTAAACAACCTCATTTCTCCGAACACGCATGCCACGAAGTGCAAGAAAACACCGTGGCAAGACCTGCTCTTTGTGTGTTCCCCACATCGTTCTTTAACAGCGTCTAGGGAAGATAGACAGATGTTCCCCTGGTAAATAAGATGCCACGATTAAATGATTTGTATTGGGTCTATATGCACAGAAAACAGTCTGCCAGTAGATGAGCATTTCTTACTGGGAAATCACTCATTCATCATCCAGATGTTCCTTATTTTTCGAAGTCCACTTGGGAACAGTGGAAATTCAGGATTGAAATCATCCACGTTTTTCCTGAGTTTGTGCAGGACTAAGCCAATTCCCTGTCGAAGGAGGACGGGTCTGGGACCTGTCATCCCGGAGCTCTGTCACCTTGGCTGTGTTTGTGAGGGCAGAGCAGGCATTCCTCCCTTCAGCCACAGGGCTGGTGCAGAATAAAACTCTCTGGCCTCTCCCACAGCCACCAGGCTTGTCAGTAACAGGATGCAAAAGAGATAATCAGTAGCTTGATTTGCCGTAGCTACTATTTTAGAGCCTTGCAAAATGCAGACCACCTGGCGGCTTTTATATAATAGATGATAAGTAATAACTTTATAAAGGTGAAACAACATAAGGAGGGTTTATGGCAAATAATAAAGGATGCTTCCCTTTTTTGTTTTACATTGACATGTTATTTGTATGTGCATCCAGAGATTAAAAGACTGATGTTAGCAACAACAGCATTATACCCAGTAAGACAACTGTCCTTCAGAAATGTGTTCTGTTCATGAACTGTCAGTAATAGGATTTATAAAATTTGCCACCATGAGAACCACCATAAAAATAAGTACTAATCATAATATAGTATTGGAATGGAAGTGGAGAGAGGATCTTTTGTTCAGAGATAAGTTTTTAGGCCAGGATTCAGGTTTAGATGTGACAGCGCAAAATCTCGGGAGTCTAGTTCCACCCACAGTAGAAAACATGCAATGTGTTTGACTTGGAACAGACACCATATGGATGTATTAGGATCTAGTGACTTGAATTTGTTTTCTTGCCTTCCTCTGAGAAATTTGCAGGTGTTAGACTTGGGGTTCTCTTTTTCTGCCTGTTTAGTTGATGGGGTTTTTTTCCAGCTGCTGCGGATTGGACATAATTTCAGGCAAATATATTAATTATCAGATGATTTCCCTAACAGTACTTGTCTGTTTGGTTTTTAGTGACTGTATTTGAATAATTGGGTTGACTTTCTGTTGCTCCCAGTACATAGCCTTAAGTCTATTGTTGTGCCTACATCTTTCTTTTTCATTTAAAATCGAGTACAGACATGACCTGAAGATCCAGTTTTGTAAGATGCTCGGAACCATGTCGGCGCAATCCCTCTCCTGCGGACCACACAAGAGAAAACCAGATGGTGGCCTGCCAGATAAAAACGTCTCGTTTCTTTTTCTTGTCAAACGCTGAAGAATGAGATGGAGGTTCGCTAGCTGCTTCATTTTCCTTGGTGTTCAGGAACATACGTACTCCCCTATGGCATTATATATCAGTGGGTTGTCTTAGAGGATATGCTGTAATGAAGGAGTCTGTGGCCGAGCCTGTGATGTGTATATTAGCTGGGATTGATTTAGGTACAGTGACAGGATTTTCTCTATTCTGCTGCGCTGATTAGCTCCATTGAGTCTGTAGGGTCCCAGATGTAACAGCAGCTTAGTCAATTGGATCGGGGAGAAGAGAAATGGCAAAATCTATAAGCATATTTTCCCATCTCCCTGCTAGGGTACTTTTCTGACAGCGTATTCGTGTGTGTTTGATCCAGTCTGACTTCCAGTGGTTCCAGCAGTGGGGAATCTGCGGCTCAGGTTCCCTTGACCAACTCTGAAGCTTTCTCAAAAGCAGATTCTCTTAAATTTCAAAACCAGAACTAATTTTAAAACCAGCTGCTATTTCAGTATAGACAAGACCCTGGGGACCAGGACTTTTGTTACCGCTCTGCTCTGAGGAGGTCTCTCTGCTTTTGTGGTTACAAGAGAGATTGCGGATCCTGAAGCACCATGTAATAACTCCCTTTTTCTTTCAGACAGGTTAGATGTGGATTGAAATATTTCGCCTAACTTTCCCAGTAAAAATACTTCTAAGCACGATGTTCCCTGAAAGGGGCAGCAAATGTTGATACAGTTGAAGCATGTTGAGTTGTAAACGTGAGGAAAAAAATGGAATAAGAATTTGGATGTTGACTTATACACACAATGTGTTTAATTTGTTTCTAATCAAAACAAAACTCCTCCTTTGACAGAAAATGGATTGTAAAATAAAGCTTATTTCCCTACAAGTGACTCAGTCATGCAGCCAGCTTGCGGGGGCATTCAGAGACAGTTGGCAAGATAAGATGCTTCAGGAGAGATGCAGAATTCAGCGTACAGTTTCCATGAAGGAATGCAGAATGGCAGCAGCTCAGGGAGTGAATGTAAAGGCCATATAAGGGAAGTAAATGAACTGCTGTAGAGATGCCATTAGCAAAGCAAACACTGACTTGGGGACCTTGGCATATACCACGGAAGAGATAAATTGCATGAATAAATGCATCCCTGTTTGCTTCTCCCTAGCTTTACAAAGCCAGTTTTAACTGAGAAACTGTTTACATGTGTGAAACAGAAGTTTTTCCACAGTCATTTTAATGCCAAACAATTTCTACCCACGTCTAATCCCAACGCATGCCTAATTTAGACACATTTATCACAGTTTCATTATAACCGAGGCCCTTGGCTAAGGAAAGAATGTCAGAGTGGGTCTTTAGACAATTGCGGATTTAGTAACAGTACTCGATTCTTCTCTTTCTTTACACCAAGACAGCAGTTCAAATGTCACAATGTTAGCTTAGTATCCCTGTCATTTCAGGTGTTGGTAAAACGAATAGCGGGAGGTAAAACACCTGACTGAACCAAGTGAAGGCATGAGAGCAGTAAATGAAGAGTGTCTGCACTCATCAAGAAGTGCATAGCTCCTTGCAGAAGTGGAGACTGGAGAGCTGGTGCACTCTCAGGGGCGGAGGCTTGGCACTGGGCAGAAAGCTGGTTTGAGGGCAGGGTGCTAGAATGGTATGCTGCCGAGCAGGCTCCAGCTCTCAGCCTTGGGAAAATCACAACAGCTCCCTTTCTGTCAGCCACCTTGTGGGCACGTCCACATTCATGTTTTGGTGTGGATCAAGGGCACGCTTTTGGAGTGAATCTCCAGATCATCCTCACTTACTACCTTTTGGTTTACCCAGCAGTGGTGAGTACACAGAGTGGATGCAGATGGCACTAAAGCAAAAGACAGGYGCCAGGAGTGCATCTGATGCATTCTGAGTGCTCATGGAGCCCTCAGTCCCTAGGCCCAGGCTGGAGTCAATCTGGAGAAAAACCTATGGAAAAGCGTGAACATCATTCAGGTCCTCAGCACCAACTGATTGGATCAGAATGATCCACATTACTTGCTAATATAGATCTATACTAGGTGGATGTAGCCTAGAGGTAGTCAGGGGGGCATGGCTGTTTTGGGGGCATGCCTTCATTGTCTTCCTTGTGAAGCACATTACTGCATACATTCTAGCACCCAGCCTATATTTAACCTACCTCTTTGATTTGAAGCACTTTTCCTTAAAGAATACACTTGAAATGTTAGGACGGAAAACTTGGTCTTGCTAGATACTTTCCAATCCATTTTTTATCCCTTGAGAAAATTTTCAATAGTGTTCTGATTTTAAGACTTTGCATTATGGGGAAAATATGGAAAGTCTTATTTTAAAAAAATCCAATAAAGTGGCTTTGTAATTTAATTCTGAACATGACTGTTGTTACTATTAAATGGTGTAAACACAGACTGAGTGCAATAAACCTCACTTCCATTTAGCATTAATAATATTAATGATCAGTACTTAAACCACGTGCCATGTTCCAGAACTGTAAAAGAAACATTACCAAAGAGATTTTGCATGTCTGGTGCTGACATAATTTAAACCTGGCATAAAATTGTCTTCTGTCTGAAGGAATTTATTCAAGCTGCAGGGTGGAGAGGAAAAAGCAGAATAGGAAATCTCTTTCTCCCAGAGGCTCTGTGTGCACCATCCCTCCTCGCCCCCAGAAGGCAACCCCTCCCCAAAACTTTCCCACTTAAGACACTGCGAAAGGACTGGAGCTCCTGTCTCTCCGCTTGACCTAACCCAGCCGGGATGAGCTGCTTGGCACTCTGGTCACATTTACTCTCGTTGTAGACGAGCTCCCGAACTGTTGCGATCAAAATGCTGGATCAGCAGCTCGCATGCAGACACCCGCACACACACACACTTCTTATCACACGCACACCATCAGATTAGCCCATATTTTCCCATGTAAGGGCTGCCTTCCCCGCCGGCTTTTTCCTCCTCTCCTCTCCTGCTCTTTCCTCCCCTCCGTCCCCGGCTCCACCGCCCCACGCACCCGCAGGCAGCCGCGGAGCCGCGGCGGGCGGAGCGGAGCCCGGCGGCGCCGCAGCGCTCCCCGCCGCCCCTGGACCGACCCGGCTCCGGGCGGGCTCGGGGAGCCGGGACCCACCGTCCCGGCCCCGGGAGGGCTCGGAGAGCCGGGACCCACCGCCCCGGCCCCGGGAGGGCTCGGGGAGCCAGTACCCACCGCCCGGTCCCCGGGAGGGATCGGAGAGCCGGGACCCACCTCTCCGGTCCCCGGGAGCCGGGACCCACCGCCCCAGCCCGGGGAAGGCTCGGGGAGCCGGGACCCGCCCCCCGCTCCGACCCGTCGGAGCCAGGACCCCCGCCCCGCCCCGGGAGGGCTCGGAGGCGCCCCCCTTCCCCCGTCCGCCGCTCCCCCCGCCGCCGCCGCCGCCGCCCGGCCCCTCGCCCCCGGCCCCGTCCGCGGCCCCGCAACTGCGCCGTCCGCGGCGGGTCCCGCCCGGGGAGGCGGCGGCGGGGAAAGGGGGAGGAGAGGCGGTGGAGTGCATTGCCTCCCGAGGAATCAAACGGGGGGAGAGAGGAACGTGCGGGGGAAGGGAGGGAAGAACAGGCTGGGCTGGGGAGGGTCCCGGTCCCGGTCCCGCCCGCCTCGGAGCGCCCGCGTCGCCTCCGCGCCGGGACCGCGGGGAGAGTCGCTTAGGGCGGCCGCCACCCGCCGGCCCCGCGCCCATGTGCTCCCGGCAGCCGCGGCGGGCAGTCCCCGCGCCCGGCGTCTCAGTAAGTAGCCCTTCGCCTCGCCGGCACCTTGCCCGGCCCCATCCCGGTACCCCCGGACCCCTCGCCCCTCCTGCTCCTCCCAGACCCCGGCCCTCCCGCACTCCCTGCGCGGCTGCATCCCCTGCCCCTCCCGGACCCCCTGCACCCCCTTCCTCTCCCGGACCTCTGCCCTCCCGCACTCCCTGTACGCTGCATCCCCTGCACGACTCCGTATCCCCGAGCCCTCAGAACCTCCTTCCCCTCCCCATCCCCTGCACAGCCGCATCCCCTGCACCCCCGGACCCGCTTCCCCTCCCGGATCCCCTTCCCCGCTCCGACACCCTGCCCGGCCGCATCCCTTGCCCGTTTCACCGGACCCTCCAGACTCCCTTCCCCTCCCGGATCCCCAGCCCTCCCATCCCCTTGCCTTGCCGCATCCTACCCGTCCCGGGCCCCCGTCCTTCCCGGATCTGCCTGCCACCCCGGACCGCTCTCCCTTGCCGGCCCCCCTGTCTTCCCGGCTCTCCGTCCTGCTGGCCCCCCGGATCCCCTGCCCTCCCGGCACCCCTGCCTTTCCAGCCCTTCCCCGCCCGCATCCCCCTTTCTCTCCCGGACCCCCTTCCCCTCCCAGTCTGCTCCTCCCGGACCCTCTGTCCTCCCAGCCCCTTCCCCTCTCGCATCCCCTGCCCCTCCCGGACCCCCTGCACCCCAGCCCGCTCCTCCCCGGTCCCCCTCGCACCCTCCCGGCCCCGCGGGCGCGGCGCCCTCTCGCCCCGCAGCCTTCCCCTCGCATCACCCCGGCGAGTTTTGGTTCCCGGCCGCCGCCTTCCCTCGGGGGGAGCCGGATCTCTCCGCCGCCCCCTCCTGCCCCCGGAGGCGGGGGAGCGGGGTTTCGGGGCCGGAGGGGCGAGTCCGCCTCCCCGGAGAGCGCCCTGGCTGTGGGCTGGCAGCCTCCGGGGAGGCAAAGCTGCTGCCCCGCCGGAGCCGGCGGGTTTGCAGGGTCCTACCCCTGGAAGCCTCCATGTTGTCCCCTATTTCCAGCCGTACCTCCTCCCCCGATTCAGGGAATGATCTTCCCCAAGTGCTGTGACCCACTTTGCCTTAGACGTTTGGTGCCACGCCAAGACCCAGGCAGATTCTTCTCCAGAAGATGCCTCTGGAGGGATGGAGGCATGCTATGACCCTCTCCCAAGTTTTTATCCCCAGGGATTTGGTGTTTTGCAGGTTGAAAGGCATTTCTGCGGATAGGCTACAAGCAGATAGGTGTGTACTTCTTGCGTAGCAGCATAGGCCTTTCTTAACATTATAGAAGAGACTTCTTTTTCTTAGTGTTTTAAAAGTAAACAAAACTTTTCTGTGGTGCACATGCTTAATTTCACTTACAGATTCTTTCTCAACATTCCCTCCTTGTGCTGAAGTAGTATTAATTTTATTGCCTGTGCATGAATTGAATTCACTGGTTGGCGTCTAATCATGCTTAGGAAAAAAAGCCCCTGTAAATAGCTATCGGAATTAATTTGGCAACAACTGTGAGAAATGATCATAAATTTACAAATGCCATTCGAGTAATGATCCAGTGTGGATTTAACAAGAAATACACCCCTAACCTCTGGGAAGCAGCGTGTAGGTTTCTATGACAGTCAAACACACTTGGTCACACTGGTATTGAGCTTAGAGGCTGGGAGTTGTCCAAGAAGGATGCAGAGGGGTTAAGGCTCCTGGGTTTGAGCTGGGAAGAGGCGAAGAAGAGAAGGAGCTGTGCTGAGTGCAAGCAGGAATATTAAGAGAGACCCCTGTGTTTTAATTATGTGCTGCTTGAGGTTGCATGGGAGTGAATCCAAAAGATGTGGCAATGAATGTCTTCACCTACCAGGAGCCCACCTGGAGGTGGGGTTCCTGGCACTTCTGGACGTCAAGTGATAAAAGGCTCCTTTTGCACAGGGATGCCAACAACTTAAGGGAGTGCTGGAAAAAATGTCAGCTCGTAACAATTTTCTCAGAGGTGTGTTAATGAGGTTTACCTCTGCCACAAGGGTCTGATCTTGAAAAGCCTTAGGCACTGCGAGTGGTTTTGCACTGAAGCTGTGGGGCCATGTGTAATGTGAAGTACATTCCCCAGGCGTCGCAGGAGGAAGGCCCAACTAGCTAAGGATAAACGAGCCCTTGCCTTTTTTCTCTATCAGGATGGGAAAGATCAAGACGTATGGTGGAGAAAAGTGAGTAGGCAAGTACACAGGGAGCCCCTGAAGGTGGCTGCAGAGCGTTCCTGGATGCGCACAGCAGCCTGTGCCAGCCGTGCTGCCTCCTACCACTGTCCCCGGCAGCCGGTATCGCTGACAGCGATTCTAGCGGCTGCTTGCAAGGATGGGACAGAAAAGTGAGATGTCTTAATGAAAAGTCCTGTAGGAAGGAAAAACACTCTGGCAGATAAACTTTTTTTTCTAGCGTCAGTATTACCGAACTTGTATTTTTCTCCTTTTTTTGTGTGTTGTTATTTAATTAGGGACCTTTGACTTCATGATGGGAGGAAACATCCCCCTGGCTGTTAGGATCCGAGCTTCTCCCAGCGCGAGGATTTGTCAAGGCTGAGAGACTCTGGATTATCCATAAACCTCCTCTAAAATACACAGTTGCTTTTCTGTCTCCCCATCACGAGGGGTCTTGGAGCAGATACAAAGATGGCCTCCAGCCTCACCTGTGCCGGCGTCGTCTGGGCCTTCCTCTCCTTCCTCTGCGCCGCCACCTCCTGCGTGGGCTTCTTCATGCCCTACTGGCTCTTGGGGTCTCAGCTGGAGAAGTCGGTTTCCTTCGGCACATTCCGGAGGTGTTCCTACCCAGTGCGGGATGAGAGCCGCCAGACGACCGTGATGGTGGAGCAGTGTGGCCGCTACGCCTCCTTCCAGGCCATCCCGAGCGCCGAGTGGAGGATCTGCACAGTGGTGACAGGCCTGGGCTGCGGGCTGCTCCTCTTGGTGGCCCTGACGGCGCTCATGGGCTGCTGCGTGTCCGAGCTCATCTCCAGGACCGTGGGCAGGGTGGCAGGAGGCATCCAGTTCCTGGGGGGTAAGTGCTCATGCGGGAAGGTGAGGGGGACATCCAGGCTGTAGGTTTACATGTGTGGAGACTCTCCTGGTGCTTTGGGATGAGGAGGGGGTGAGTCAAACTTTCTGCTAGTGAGGGAGACCACTTGGCTCCCTTGACGGTTGAGCTGGTTGTCTGGATGCCTGAATGTGGCCCAAAGATGCAGCCGCCTGCGGTTACTCTCTTGCGCTTAGTCCCTGCCCGGTTGTTGTGCAACCTTTGAGAGTTGCATGGCAAGTTGACTTCTGTGGGCCAGCATCTTCACAGCGGTTTTGTGGGCTGTAGTTTCCAGTGGAGCTCAGCCGGGATGGAGGTACCTGGAGAAGCGTGGGGGCTGCAGAGCCCCATGGAGCATCACGGTTTTGCAGAGGAGAGGCTGTGTTATGTGGGAACAACCTCTTTTCTTTTTCYTTCCTACCTCCATCACCGGCACAGCTTCCTCCACCTCTGCTCTCTGCAGCTGTGTAGATCTGGCAACAAGGCCGTGGCCCAGGTTTGAAGTGGGGATCATTTATCCGTGGTGGATGTGGCCCACCATCTCCCAGGAGGAGCCCCACCGGGCTGCCTGCTGAGGGTGCCGYGGGTTTGTTGAATCTATGGGCTAGACAGTGAGTGGGAGAATTACCTCCCCTCCTTTTTTTAGCTTGTAATTGTATGGAGTATTTGTAGCTGTGGAGTATTTGAAGGGTATGAGACAGTAAACAGGATCCTCAAGTGTGTTTTTTATAGGGCAGTTTTCCCAGTAAATCATCACTCTCTTGTCATTGGTGACATGCAGCTCAGTGGCACTCACTTTCGCCTGGTGCAAGCGCTCCACCGCCTGCGTGCGCTCACCCCTGTAAGGGGATGTGTTTCCCTGAGCTTTTGGTGCTGGGGCAGYGCAGGTGCCAGCGTTTCGGGTGCCCTGCAGTGTCTGGTCCCAGCCGGGTGCCCCGGCTCGTGCCATGGAGGAGCAAGCTGCAGCAGGACCCTCACCTCTCTCCCCTCCGAACAGAAGCTCGCCCCGCAAGGGCAGTCTGGATACATCCCAAGTCTGCAGCCCTAAGGAAGCACAAGACAAAAACCCTGCTGCCGTCCAGCCCAGGGCAGGCAACTGAGGCAAGGAAAGGGCCCCGTGCCAAGCCTCCAGTCAGGCGATGCCGGCGTAGCTCCCTGCCGGCTGCGGGGAGCCCTGCCTCCAACTTTTTGAGTAGTTTCTGCACTTCAGAGCAAATCAACCCCATGGCTTCACCCTTCCCTCAGCTTGTGACTCACAGGCATTCCTGTGTATCTGTCTGACAATTTGAAAGTGCAGCAGCTGCTGGAGAGTTAACTCTGCTGGGAGCTGCGGCTTCTTGAAGCCTGCTCCATTATACAATTCCAGCTGGGCGGCCAGGGGGTGGAGGGGATTTTTGGTTCGGTGACACTCTGCAAGCCCGCTTGGTCTGGCTATTTTCACTCAGAGCCATCACAGGCTTGTGCTTTAACCAACCCCCTCCTTCCAACTGCTGGCTCGGCTTGTCTGGTTTTAATTTGTGTTGGCCCCTTTCTCRCGGCGGTGCTCCCCTGCCTGCCCGCGGAGCGGTGCCGGCCGTGCCTGTGTCTGCTTACAGCCACCCCAGCAAATACAGCAGCTCCAGCAGTGGGCGGCCGGCTGGGGGACGCGGGAGGAACCCCGCACCCCTGGGACGCTGGTGTGGGCTGAAGGTGTGCACCCTTCTCTGAGGCAGGATGGTGGCTCCTGTGCAAGGAGGTGAGAGGTCCCTTCAGACCACACCATGGCCACCCCTGGAGCTTGTCCCAGCTGAGCAGGCAGCATCCCATCCCGCCTGGAAGTGTGTGAGCAGGTAGTGCTTGTCCTCGGTAGATGACAATTCAAAGAAATGTGAACTTGTGATATGAAATGAAAATTGGCAACAACTTTGCTTACAGTTCAGAAATTAGTTACACAGCATGTCTAATTTTCCCCTCTACTGGGTTTTATGGTTGTCTCTCATTTCACTCAGCACTGCTGGAAGTGTTTAAGAAATGAACAAAGTGAGAACCCGTCATTTCTTAACCTGCTTAAAAAGTAACTGTGGGGACACGAGGGAGAGGCCAGGTGGTGAAAGCCAATAATTTGGATGAACTGAAGGGACATATTAGGGTAAAGATCAGATCCTTACATCCTTAGTCAGATCCTTAGCTGCTATAAATCAGTATAGCTTCATTGTTTAAATGACATGACTACATTTATTCAGATGTCTAACTTAGGCACTATAATTATTAGGTTGTTTTATGTCAAGATAGCCACGAGCTGTTCACTTTATTTACTAACCGGGAATGCCAGCTCTTTGTTCCCTGTACTACAGTTGTAGATTTAGTTACATACCACAATGTGTGCTTTGAATATGGCTCAGTGGCAGTACGGTGATTGTCATTTTAATTGTCCTCCACTTGGAGATCTAACCCAATAAAACCCTCACAAATATTTTTTTTGTTTGGGGAAAAGAGCCCCCTCCTGTCTTTAYATGAAGAAAAAGCCTGGGAAAATAAGCAGCCCACTGAGTGATGCTACGAATTCATCCTCCGTGTTAGGGCAAGGAGATGGCTAGTCAGTTTTACTTTCAGTTTCTTTTCATCCGAGTCACCTGCACCAACACCCTGCTGTGGCTCTGGCTCCAGTGGCAGAGGATGAGTGTTGGAATAAACCGTATTCCTCTGGAAGTTAGAAACCAGCATGAAGACATACTCAGTGTAGCTAGTTTATGGCTTTAGTGGTGTTCCATTAGTCTAGGATTGAATTTTCTCAACGTGATTTAAAAACATGGACTTGATGAGGCACTAAGCCAATTGACAACGGAGTATTATGGGAGGCCCAAGAGTGGGTGAGATGTACAAGCCCCCACTTAGAGCCAAAGCACTAAGGTTGCTAAACTAACTTACTCCAACACTGGAATCATTTTTACTGCTGTGAAGAGGTGGCAGAGAGGTTTGCTTACCAGAGGTGGTAAGCAAACAGCCTGATCCTCTTCTTCTAGCAGTGCGAAGGAGAAGTAACTCCAAATAGGTCAGTGGAGTAACACCTGTATAAAAGTAGTGCAGCTTGCACTAGCTAAACGATGCCAAGGTTTTGCAGCTGGGGTTTCCCCAAGTTGTATGTGGCAAGTCAGGGGAGTGAACTATTCGTGAGTGCTTATACCATAAATCTGCTCTTCTCATAAAAATTCAATGGCAGAACCTGCAGATCCACACAGAGTCAGAAGGGTCTTTAGATATGGGTTGATCTTACGTACTTAGTCTATATTTGCTATTTCAGATAATCCTGGCTACAGAGCATACATGTATTTTAAGATGACTCTGGGCTGATACACTCTGAGTTTCTGTTTCTAGTAGGAAGATTGCGTCATAGACTTTTCCTCCCATTTGCAATTATGGGAACCACTTCCTTTCCCATGTGTGATCACGTGGCAGCTCTGTAGCCATTACAGCAATTGCTTACATGAAAAACAATGCTATTTTTAGCTTTTTCTAAAGCAATTTGGTAGTGGGCAACAAGAAGTAGCCAACATCCCAAGGCCAGCCATTTCTGCAGTGGCTGTCAGTGGTCTGCAGTCCACGGCTGGCCAGCTGCTGCTGCGGTGTCTCAGAACACACTTCACCAACATTTCTGTTGGATTGCTTCGAAGAACTGACAACTGAGGTGAAAGTTATGCTGTCTGTAACCTCTTGAGGGCACAGTTMTGTAGATGGATACAGTCTTCACTGATAACAGTACATGCAGTGTTTCCAGCCGGTTTCCTTTGAATGTTTGGAAGACAGAGGCATATATAATGTAGCTAGAACAGATTGCAGGGATGTATCTTTGACCATAACTATTGAGGGCATGACAGCAGGAAGTGAAGTTTAACAAATCTATGGCAAATTGGAGTCTGTAATTACTGATCTTCTTTTCATTGTGCTGTGGCAAGTCAATTCCACTTAAATGGGGAGACTAGAAATTTGCAGGTAGGTAGCTCAGATATGACATACTAATTTGGTGAATAGTTTCACTCTCTGAATGCAGAGCAATGATTTCAAGAACATAGCAATAATTTTAAGAACATAATGAACTTAAAGGTTAGCCAGTTTTATGAGAGGCAGTGGATCAAAAGACACAAGTATTGCAAGGATGGTCAATTTAAAGAGCGTTATGCTGGCAAAGTGAAGCTTTTCATTAAAATGGTCAGCGTGCAGGAATTATAGATGAACTCTGCACTAGCTCAGAACTCCCTTTGGCTGTGTAGGACAGCTAAGCCAAGCTCAGAGGGGTATGAGTCCAAGGGAACAGAGCATGAAACAACCTGCTGACTTAGACACCTCTATGAACCTGACACTTTGGCCCTGATTCGGAGCGGCATGTAAGAAGTCATCCCTCTCCATGATTACGGGGTAGCCATGTGGTTTGTACTGTTATCTTTAGTACTGATCGCTCCTTGTCTGTACTCAAGTAAAGCACGAGTTTTGCTGCTTCCTTCAGTAAATGAGCAAAGCTTTCAGCAGCGCCTTCTCTTCCTCTCCTCATTTCTCTATCTTGTTTCCCTTGCGTCTCACAGGAGTGCTGAAACTCCTGAAACTATGATCCTTGAATTGCTGGTTAGAAAATCTGGAGAGCTCTCGAATTGGAGGAAGGAGTGATGAAAGGAGCTTTTGAGTATTTGAGAAAAAGGGGACACAGATCCTAACAACTTCTGATTTTGTCTCAGAAAAAAAAATGTGACCTTCTGGAAAAAGCTCTCAACACCACACAAAATTGCTGCAAAATCCTTTGCCACATGTCCCATGCCAATAGTGGCCATTATAGTTTCCATCACCTGTAGGCTGCTCAGGACAAGTGTTTGCTGAGTGCGGAGGGCAGAAGAATGAAGAGTGCTCCATCAAGATGAGGAGAACATTGAGTGTGGGGTGATGGCTCTGTGTTGTCTGTGAGGAAATCTTAGGGAAAGCCTTTGAGATTTTGGGCTGGAGTTTTTGAAGAGGCAGATCCAGAGGAGATATGCAAGTTGTTAGCATAATAATGGCTGAATCTGGCTTTGCATGTGAGACCATCGAGGTCTAAAATGTAGGGGGCAGAGAAGGGAAGAGCACTAAGTCATAGCACTGTGGGACCATGTAGAGAAGCTGTCCCTCAAAGGAAATGCTTGGGGAAACAGTTAAAGAAGTAAGAGGAGTCTCTTGGGAGAGATGTAGTCACTGAACCTAAGTCATGTTTCAAGAAATGTGGCTGGCAGTCAAAGACAACATGTGGGTCAGGGAGAACGAAGGCAGTCTCGGTTCTGAGACTGGCTAAGAAAAAGTCATCAGGGGCTTTGGTGAGGGTAGTTCCAGTTAACTACAGGGACTAGAAACTCCTGGGAAAGGTTTGTGTGGAGCTGGAGGAAATAAACTGCAGGCAGTGACCAGTAACCGTTATTTTGTCTGACAGCTGAAGTGAGACTCTCTGCTTTCTGCCTGGAAGACTAAGGTCAGGATCATTTTCTGCCTATAAGGAGAAAATGTAACTGAGAAGAGCCTTGCTGGGGACAGGGAAGATCTGAGATGGTGAAGAGACTTGCAGGAAGGAAATGTTTACCTCAGACTCTTCTGCAGTTCTCCCAAGCCTCTCTCGTCCATTTCCCCCATCTACATACATTCTTCCCAACTCCTCCTGAAATCTGTACCTGAAAGAAACCCAGGCATAAAAACATACAAAAATAGCCTTTTAGTTCTTTCATCCTCTTTAGCCTAAACTATTTTTCAAAAGGGTAACTTTTGGGGAGAGGCTAGGGAGAGGTATCTGCTTCTGTCCAACCAAGCACTCTTTTTCACCTGCAAGTTAGCTGCTCAGGGCTGTTTTGCCACATCTTCCTCTCTTTCCTCTTGTCAGATGCAAAGCCTCAGTGACTTTGCTCTGCTCATGTAGGCGTGTGACAGGGCAATCCTCATCCTAGACAAAGACAAGCTGCAGGCTAGGTATTAATCCAGTGTATACACGCACATATAAAGGCACTGCAAGAGGGGCATATGAAAGGAACAGATACATCACCAGGAGGTAACAGAGGAAGAGTAAACAAGGAACATGGCACTGTTAAATGTTGTTAGCGAGTGATTACATGTCATGTCATAGGCTCATAGATTCAGCAATAATAAGGTCAGCAGAGAACACTGTGACTATTTAGTCTGAGGTCTGCTGTAGCATGGGTCATAGGACAGCCTTCATACAATTTCGGTTTGAACAGGAGTATATTTTCTGAGAAAAAAACTTCTAGTCTGAATTTAATTAACTTCAAGAAAAGCAGGATCTTCATAAGTTGTTCCAGTGGTGACTTACCCTGACTGCTTTTCTTCCAGATCATTAGTGAAAATTTTAAAAATGTAGCACCAAGAATATATCATTGCAAAATTACATTTTCCCGAGGATCCAACAGTTAGCTTGCCTTTAATCCATTTACGTTGCGCTACGTTGTGGTTTCTTTACCAGCACAAGCTGTATGGAAGCAGCTTCATAGCCGCTATGTTTCACACCAGTTATCTCTCCAGTTTTCTATAGGCATGCACCAAAAGWTTAAGTGCAGTCTATAGTTTTGCAGATTCATCCCTTTTCGGCTTGACTTTGACTTGCTAAACTGCATCCTGTGACTGCTAGTGGCGATGTTCAGTATCTGCTTCCCAGCACTACAAGGTGCCTTCACATACTGTGGTACAGCACAGAGTCAAGTTCTTGGATTTAGGTTTGGAGTCCAGATGAGTAAGGCAGGGAAGTGTTATTGTTTGGGAAGATGTTCAGAACAGGGGAATTTAGATGGTGATGTTACGTTTAACAAATTTTGTAGCGTATGTTTTATTGAGGATTAGCCAGCTCTCTCTCTGCTGTATTCAGACAGGAGTTAAAATGTAAGACAAATTCAGGACTGAAGTTGAACTGATGCAATATATGTCCTCTGTCGCTCTCGGTTTATAAATGACATTACTTAGATTCTTACTCTCTTAATTAGATGTAGCCTATGTTGCTTGAATCTTTCCCCTATGCATGGGCCACCAAATGTGACTGGAGGGGAATCAAAGTCAGTAGGTACTTATCTGAAATAGGTAAGAAAAGTGTACAGACTTAGATTCTGTATGCTCTTAAGAGAGGATCCCGTTTCCCATGACTGCCTTCACCTTGCTCRCAGAAGTCCCCACAGCAGCCCTGCTAAAGGCTGCTGCCCCGACAGATCTAACAGCACAGCTTTTTGTGTGATTGTACCCTAAGGAGTCCTGCTGAAGGAGACCTGAGTTAGCTATTTAATTTGCTATTTAAGCTAAGACCAACCGTTTTAACGAAACAGGTTAGTGAGGAAGAATCAGTAATAAACATTACTGGTCATAAAGTGCAGAATCAGTAGCTCTGAGAAGGCCATCCCTGCCAGCAAGGTCATGAGCAGCACAGAGCAAGCAGGGAGTTGTAATGCTGTTGGAATAGTGGAGATGCAACTTGAAGAAGACAAATGATGCAGAGAGTAGCCTTTGTTTTTTTTCTTTCTGCCCCCAACCACTTTTGGTGTTTCAAAATCTTACTAACAAAGCAGCAGGGCCCTTGCGGGCTGCAAATTTTTGTGTGTCCTTTGAAGTCAGTGACACTTAGTACAAATGACATCAATATTTCTATCTTAGAGGTAAGATTATTTGATTGCGACATTAGCCTAAATTGGGTGTCATTCCGAGGCTGAGTTTCTTTTGAAAAGCTGCCAGAGTCAACTAGCTTGTTTATACGGAATTGTGCTTCGAAACACACATTCAGTTTTGTTTTTTCAATTATATTTACTCCTAATATAAATTTTAGCTAAATACAGGGGAAAAAAAAAAMCATTCAGAGTYTCAGCCTGGAGCGAATTCTGTAAGTTAGATTTTAGGTGCCTTGGAAGCACATTTAAAATGGAAATGCTGATGTATTAGAAAAAATAAAAGATGCTGCTAAAGTATTGGGAAGAATCTCTTTACTTCTCTTTGTTTTCCTATTGTCGTTGAATATAAAAGTGATGTTTTGAATATTGCTGCAGCTGTGTTGGGTTTAAGCAGAATTTTGCATTAAGAACAGAATTTTTGATCTAAAGAAGTCCCAGAGTGCTGTTTTATTTATCTGTAGAATGAAGTTCAGGCTTCTTGCTTTTTTTCCCTCTCTTTTATTAGAAAGGAACAATGATGCTCAGCACTTCTKTGATGCTTTTCATTTCAAAAGGCTTTGCTTGCATAACCTAATGAAACTTCAGAAAACGTGAGGCAGGGGAGCAAATAATCTATTTTGCTGGTGTAGAGTCAAAGTAAATTCAGAGTTACTTCACTTCAGATCCTCTGCATTTGTGTTGATTAGAGCAGAATCTGGGTTGGAGTTAGCAATTTAGTTTCTGCATTGAAAGATCTGGCTTGTTTGGCTTCCTGAGCTCCATGAGATACTTGAATATCACTGGGAACTTCATTTAGGCATCAAATGTTTCAATATTTTCCAGTGCAGATGACRTCATATGCCCCACAGACAGAACAGGATTGTTCCCAATGGTGTATTTTTTCCAGGATTTTGTCCAGTCTGGTATTAAATGTTTATGTAATG
Organism: Phoebastria nigripes; assembly: GCA_035582835.1. Taxonomy (NCBI): domain Eukaryota; kingdom Metazoa; phylum Chordata; class Aves; order Procellariiformes; family Diomedeidae; genus Phoebastria; species Phoebastria nigripes. Next base: position 2,560,419 of record JAYKAV010003288.1, read on the forward strand.
TGTTTTTTTCCTCACTTCTCTCAGGAAACTCAGCTTACTAGGCATTCCACTTGGAATTTTTTCACGATATTCAACCTGCATTTTCCTTTCCTTGCTGATATCCTTTTACTTCTCCACTACACTTTCTCACCTTCTAAGCTCTTTAACTTTGGCTTTATAAAGTACAATGAGACAGTTTTCAAYCTCCTTCATCATTTCAATGAAGTCAGGTGTAGAACTTGAGGGCAACCAAGGTATTGTTTCCATGCAGTGAGCAGTTAGGAAGGAGCATGGTGTAACTAAGAAACACAGGATGTATTTGTACAACCAAAACTCCACCCACAGCTGCATGCCTTGCGGTGGCCATCGTGTTGGCTGGCTCCCTGCTCAGGGACTTCCTTCGGCTCTGTGGAATACCTTTGTTGACTTCAGCAATGTTAAGCTTTTTGTCTTGCCCAAGTGCAAGATCCTAAGTGGTATTCAGACCATGTGGAGAAGGCCTTAAGTCACAGAGGACCAAGAAGGACATCCTCTCCTTGGTCTTGGGATGACTCTGCCACCACAAGACATCACAGGTCAGAGGGGCAATATTGCATTTGACAGATCCCTTCTAGTAGCTGTCCTGTATCTTCTCAGGCATGAAAAATTGGGCATGGTCAATGCACCCTGACAATGCCGGTGATGAGGCTGATTCACGAGGCTTGATTAGATCTCATTTACATTGTTTGTTCCACTGTCAGTCCCCTGATGTCACAGKTACATCTGAGAACAGAGGCAGACTTTTTTTCCCTCCAGACTGCCTTTTCCTTAGAGCCTGACCTGCTRAAATCAACAGCAATATTCCTTCATGGGACCCAGGGGAGGGCAGGATCTGGAGCTCAGCGCCGTTGCTACTCATGGTGGCTAGTGGGATTTGGAGGAGGTTGCTGCTCTRTAGCAGTGCAGAGACCTTCACAGGATGCCAGATCCTACCTAATTCCCCAGGTACGGAATATTAATTGCAGCAGGACTAACACCTTGGAACAAAACTCTTTCTTGAGAGGGTTGCTGTGCCATAAGCTGAGTCCACGTTTTCCTGCATAAGCCTGATAAACCCCAGTCTTTCATGAGGACTGACCATTTTGAATTGATTTGCAGGTACAATTCTTTACTGGGCTAACAGACTTTTAAGTAAGCTTGGCAGTAGTTTGTAGGAATATAAAGAAAATGTTAATGAAAGAAAGCCTAAACAATTACCTATTAGAAATAATTGTTAGTTTTATCTTGTAACATGATCCAAAAGGCTCCAGAGAGAATGAAGCAGAAAATGCAGAGTTCTGATAAACACTGTATCATTTCTGTAGCAATGTAAAGATTTGACCCTTTCCTTTACAATCTGACAGTTCAGTTGTCTTGCATTGTCTCCCAATAAAGATGCCTTTGTAATATAAAGTGGTATTGTTGATTTGAGAAGAATGGTTTTCTAATAAATGTGAAGGGATATGGAGTTTGTCCCTTGCATTGAGGAGAAAGGATTTGAGATAAAGCCATGAATGATCAATCTGGAATAACAAAAGCTGCTTCTGAAATAAGCGCCCTGTGAAAGGATATGAAACCCACTAACATAGTGGAGCGTAAGAAATAGCCTTACGGCTTCTGAGGAGTGCGCTGCCTGACTTCTTCACAAGTTCAGGCTTTTGTCTGAGTCTGCAGCTAACTGAAAGCCTATTTATGAATACATTTTTTTAATTTTTTTTTTTTAAATCAGAATGAACTTCATATTCAGAGCATCACAAGCAATTCAGGTCAGGCACAATACAGCTGAGTGCCAGTTACTGGGAAGGGTTACCAGGACATACTAAAAAGTGCTTAGTTTGGGGAATCTATAGAAACTGGGGTAGTGTGACATTGAGGGACCTTTGTGAGTGTATGTGTGAGAGGAAATTTCTTTGTACTTCGTTTCAAACTTTGCTCTGACTCAGCCCAGGTGCTGCTGCATGACTACGAGCTTTAAATGTCATTTGGAGATTAGTACATCCGCCTGGCAAATTTGTCTAAACATCCTCAGTTGTACAGTGTTGCTTCTGTTATGGTTGTTGTTGTTATAATGCAGGAAATTCTAGAAATCCATCGTGCTGGAGGAAGAGACAGAGACAGCTGCTGCTTCAGAGAAGCCCTAACTGAAACAAAGTCAGACCGGGAAATTGAGGGTGCTTTGAGTTTATTGTATTTTTAATATGATAAGAACTGATGCGCACTAATTTCTTGTGCGCTTTGTAGAAGAGTAAGAGAAAGGAGACCTCTAAATGTTGGCTTAGTAACAAATGACGAATGTATTACTTCCATGGGTAGAGTTTCCTCTTCAGATAACCTGCATCCCTCTAAAAGCTCTTTTACTTCAACTGCATCCTCAGAAAGGTATGAGCAGAGGTGGGAGCAGTCAGAGGCCAGGGTTACAGTAGGCAAAGCCAGCCAAGGAGAGCAGGGTGCTGCGGARGGGGACAGGAGGGGGCTGCGAGGGGAGAGGAGCTTCACCCCCTTGTAAAGCTCCATTTGCCATACCTGCAGACATACATATCCTCTGCTACTGCTGACTCACAGAGGGTCTTTCAGATGTTGTATGGGTTACATGCAGGAAAATACAAAACTTAAGACTTCTGTGCTGTAGCGTGTTTTAGATTTCAAGGAATTCTGTTAGTTTTCAAGTCCTTTTTCTGGCACAGCAGTAAAAACATGACGAATGGCACTAAATACTGGGATAAAGCTCTTTACAGCCAAGACAAACCCCCAAACCATTACAGGCGCATTCTGCAAAATCAAAAGGTTGTTATAAAAGTCAGGACATTTTTACGAGAAGTCCTTTTACAAGAAACCCAATGGATGGCTTTGGAGAGCTTTGTTCAGTACTGGAAATCTCCTCTCTAACTAGAACTAGAGGTTCCTCTCTGGAAAGTATTCCAGGGTCACTTGCAGACCAGCGAGAGCAGAATCCAGCCGTTCAGGCCAAGCTGCAAGTTTGAGCAGGTTGCGATGATGAAACCCATCAGTGAGGCAAACATGCAGACCCTGAGGCTCCCTGTGTGGCCCGGGGCCAAGGCAAATACTGATGCGCCCTTCCCATGTGTCCCCCAAACTACTGATAACTCCTCAAGCCACTGAAATAATGAATGTAGCTGAAGCTATTTCCAACAAAGATGGGCTGCGCAGCTTTTTTGTCCCGTGTCCTCAACCAGAGTTTGAGGGATTACTCCCATAAGTGAATGCAAGCACAGTTCTGTTTGCGAGATCAGGCTTTTCTTAACACTGTTTCTAAAAAGAATGCTGTTAAAATAATTAAGGAGTAAAATGATTTCTTAACAGGCTACAGTGGAGTGATGCTTTGGAAACCGTTCTCCTTGTGAGCACTGAGCTATCTGTTGAACAGAGTCCGTTGCTTCCTTCTTCCACGTTAGCGTTATCTTCTATTTCCTATTCTCCTCCATTGACTTCAATTCATTCCCCAGGCTGTGGAAGGGGACACCATGGCTGAAGATAGTTTATGCTGAGCCGTTCACAACTCTGTTTAGCTTGTTCCTCTCTTCCATAACAATTTGCAATAAAAACTGTGTCAGGAAAGAGCTCGATGACCTGCGAGGGCTGGGACAAGCCTTAYGCTGGAGATGGCAAATTCCATTTCAGGCCACTAAGCCGGAGATCCGGTGCTAAGAACACAGGAAGCTGGGAGGATAAATACTGTAACTTTTCATCTCATGCATAAGAATTGCAGTCTGTTTTGATCTCATGATAGAGAAAAGTCATTCTGCTTATCTCATCTAACATAGTGGCTAGTCTGATTGCAAGCTTCCCTGCTTGGCACCTTTTTAAATTCAATTTGGCTGCCTGTGCCCTTGGCACACAGTGGTTTTCATTAAATTTCACAGCAGTTAGTTTTCATTCCCTCTGTGACACCTTTTTATCAACATGTGACTCTAGTGTAATTTCAAGCAATTGTGCTTTTTTTGCGAAGCACTTGTACCATAGTAATTTGGCAGAGCAGGTGGGGGAAGACGATTCAGACACCGTTGCAAATCTATGTCGAAAACTAATATATGGGAAGCCAGGTCAGCTTGCAGGTGTTTTTCACGTGTGATGATAACAAAAAGAAGCTGCTTCCCTTCCTTCTCTGGTGGTATCATTGAAGACTGTCAAAAGTGTGGTTAAAGAGCTTGCTGTAAGAGGCAAATTTTATTTCCTTCAGGCTAATCACAGCTTTAATTTAAAAGCAGAGCCAGTGGACTGCTGCTGGATTGACAACCCAAGGTTGTGAGACAAGCCTTCTGCAACCCGGGCTGCTTAGCAAGTCTATGTGAGTTTTCTTTTCAAAAACAGATGAGGAAGCTGGTTTGTTAGGAAAGTGTGTCTGTGTGTGTGTGAGTGTGTGTATGAGTGCAGGAATACAGAGAGCAAACGTGGTGGTTTTCCTTTTAGTATCCGATACTCAGTCCCTGGTAGGTGGGGTGAGGGAACGCGAGCACCCCAGCATGGACCTGGCATCTCTTGTTCACATCACTGCTACCTCCTCCCCAGCGCAGAGCAGCATTTTCTCAAGTCTGTGTCTAAGGCAGATGCTGGGCAGATTTGTACAAGTGTAAGTGGTTTTGTGTAAGTATAAGTGGTTTTGAGGTGCACTCTAAAAGGCCTTTATTTGCAGAGTGCCAGCCCTTCTGAAATGCTGGCCCTTTTTCAGTCTGCTKGGATAATCAGAACATCCAAAAATAATGTGTTATGGTTTCTCTTAAAGAAGTACCTTATCAAAAATTAATTGAAAACGAAGCTTAAAAGTTCTTAAAAGTGAGCTCCGCATTCAGGGGTAGCTCAGAGACTGACAGACCTGGGCCTCACTGCAAGCCAAGAGCAGCCAGGCTTGGGAGACCATAAATCATTTTCGGAATGAGACTTTTGATCGATGAAACTTTTCCTTGTGACCTTTAGAAGGTATTAGTTCAAGTCCTTTCAGTTTAACTAAAGCTTCCCTCTACCCTAAGGTCTCCATAGTCCCTTCGTAGACAAAATATTTCCAAATGCACATAGTCTTGAGACTCCTTAAACACCTCTGGTTTTCCTTAAACACCTCAGGAAAGCCGGAGGTTATGGGCAGCTCCCCGCCTCCTTCGCAGGAGGGACCTTTGTGCTCTGTAGCTCCCGGTGGGAGAAGACCCGCTGAGGATTTTCCTCAAGGAGCCCCTCTTCCTTGGAGGTTTCCCATGGGATGGGACTGGTCAGCCCTATGCATACACATGTGTAACATCTTTTTGGTGGATAGGCTGACTGTAGTTTACATCTCAGGCAGCAGCTTGAGTTTACTGGGAAGGAGGAGGCTTAGTTGTGCCAAGAAAGCAAGGCTGTCTTGCTAGCAGTGTCTCCAAACATCCCCCGTGTCTCTGGAGGGCAGYGGCTGCTGCAAGCGCTGTGTGCTCCAGGTGCCGCTTCCGAACAGCGAGCCGGGTACGCAGCCAGTGCAAATCGGCACGGTGCCGCTGAAATCAGCCCTGGCTGGGATCTGGCTGGAAAAGGTGGCCTCACCCTTTCTTCTGGGGACGGAAAACATCTTTCCAGAGCACAGTTTCAGTGCATGGACCTCTGGCTACGGACTGAAATCATGCTTGTTTTTTCCAGGTTGGCTGAGTACATGGGTTTGTGGATGAAGGCATAACTAATAGTTTCCGTGAGCTTTTTTTCCTACTAAGCTGAATGTAAGAATACAGATTACTTTGTATACAGATACTTTGTATTAGTATGAGGGATGAAGTTCAGGATCTTTACTCGGTGTTTCCAGCACAAAATGCTTCAGTGTAAGTAGCAGACCTAATATAGCAGACTGTTCAGCAATAAAATTGCTTTGGGGGAAGTTTCTTCCTCTTTCACATAATTAATGATTACTTTATGTCCTGAAGTCTGGAGATTCCTATAAATTTCATACCTAGAGGTAGAAGTTTGATTTCATGCCTAGAGGTAGAGGTTTAAACCACAACAATCGTATTATGATTATAATCTAATTATGCAGATATCCGATACACAGGATTATTTTAGACATCGATATTTACAGAAATGTTTTACCAATGTGGCCAGTGGCAGCTCTGAAAGAGTAAACAATCAAAATATTATTTGAGAATGCAAGCAAATGTAAATCCTAGAAGAGTTATATCTTCATGTTTTATTTCTTAGAAGACTTTAATACAAGACTATGTCCTTTTGTTTCAAGATGATATATTTCATTATCAGTGCTGATGAACACCTGACTTGGTGGGCCTTCAGCTAGAAAGAAACAAGACTGCTAATGCCATGCGGAACCTGACAGGTGTCTCTGAGTATTTATGGGCCTTGATATATATGCAATCTATGGATATTTCAAAATGATTAACATTTCTGAACCTGAGTTAAAGTTTATACTTGGCATTTCAATAGTGTCAAGGCAAAATTAATCAGAGCTCAAAAGATATGCAGTCTTACTGACATGCTGGTGACAGTGAAAATATAAACCACTGAGAAACAGCCTGCTGAAAGACAGAATCTAACCTGGATTTTGGAAGAGGATCTGCAAAACTGGCTTACTGCCACGGACAGACTCTGAGGTGGTGTGCAATGGTGTAGTTGGCATTTACTGACTAAGGTACCAGCTTAAATGACTCAGGGCTCTGCTGAGTTATATGTCCTGTAATAAGTCACTTGGAAATCTTCTTACTTGTGAAACATTAACATATTAAATATGCAAACTAATCTCTTGAAACAGTTCAGATATAAGCAGTATTTTTAAATGTACCCAGTCAAGATGTTTTTCAGTCAATGAAGCTCAGCAAGCAAATGCTTTCATTTCAATGGCCCTCATGAGAAGAGTCAAAATTTGTACTTGGTTGTGATTTTAGGCCGTATGGCTGTCTGTCTTTGTAGTAAAAATAAGAAAGAGGAATGAATTTGTCATGGAGAGGGTTTTTTTTTGTTTATCTTTGTTTTAAATAGGTCAGCGATAGTCTTGACGCATTTCAAAAGGCTGTTAATTCAGCCTCAATGAAGGCTGTTAGGATCCAGTTTGAAAAGCATCAGGTCAAATACTATGCCTTTTAAGAAATCATGCTTTTCATTTGTTGTGTAAAATAAAACCCTAAATGAGGGATAAGCAGTAGTTTTGTTTTAATAACACCTGGCATCTGTAGAAAGATTTGATGGACTGTGTGTCTGTAGATGGGTTTCCATGTTTCCCAACAGAATGGCAGTGTAGCCCTTCTGCGTGTGGTGGAGCTGGCCAGCATTTTTGGGTGGAGAGGGAGCATAAGCTAATTGGTAAATCAGTTCTGAAACTGCAAATCTTTTGCCATATTTTCAGTCTGGAAGAGACCATCCAGTGAACAGGGCAAAAGTAAATCAAGAGAATCTGCATAGAATCAGCTGCCACTCCAAACACTAAAGCCAAGGTAGCTAGAGAAGACCTAGGAGGGGAAGAAGTTTGGGATGGAAGAGGGGTTGGACTGTATTAGTTTTTCTCCCCTAACTTTTTATATTTTTCTGCTTACTCATTGTGAAAGGTGTCTTAATTTAGACTTTGGCAAGAGTATAACAGCCCCCGTTACTCCCATTTACCTCTGAATTTGGTACATGGTGAGCTACGTACTGATCCATTGACACAGCGACCTGGATTTGATCTTACACCTGGAAACCATTCATGTGTGTCTCATGAAATCTCTTTGATTCCTTTTCACATTTTCCCCCTTTCCTCCCAGGACACTCCCTGAAGTACTTTACGCCATATCCAGCAAGCATTCCTTAGTCATCATGCTAGTGGTCGTTCCCATTTAAATCCAGACTGCTCAGATTATCTTTAAAATATCAGAGATTTTTCTTAACCTCTAAAGACACAAGGACAATGTCTTGCAAACAGGTGGTGAGAGGTGCTGCTTCCAGATGGGGAATACAAGTTCACTTTGAAAACGGAGTGGGACTGCTGTAAACCAAAGGGAGAGGTGGCGTGGTTTTCAGTGATCTTGAACAGTACATAAACGAGAATGGAAAGCAAATATTGACACATGCCTACAGTCTCAACAGGTTTAAATGAGAATTCACAAGTTACAATCAGATTTTTCATTGCAGCCTGTCTCCAAATACTCACAAGTAAAACTGAGAAGGCAGGTGCATCTTTAATAAAACCAATCAGTCTTTGAGACGGATAATGAAAGCAAGACAGGATGGCAAAAAAAGGAAGATTTGAGGGAGCTTAAAACTGCGTTTATTTTTTTTTCTTCACCATTTGGGTATACGATTTGATGTCATCTCTGGCAAAGTTGAATGACAGAATTCAATATTCTAAGTTATAAAAGTACCTTTCCATAAAATCGTTATCTTCACAGTGTCTCTTAGCACAGATGCAAGGAATATTATTTCCATTTTGCACATAGGAGGCTAGAAACTTACTGAAGGTAGCATGTAAAACTTATGTTTAAAGAAATATTCAATAGAGGCCTTCCAAGTCTTAGGCTCATGAGCAGCCACTGAAACAGTTGCCATATGGGAACACTACTAAAATATACAGGTGTAATAATGTGCCTATTCCTTACACTAAGTTATGAATACAGGATTATCTGCCTGGCATTTTTGAGGCAGACAGAAATTTATACTGTGTGCAGCCTGAGCTGATGAGTGACTGTGCAAACAGTGTTGGTCACAAACTAACACACGCTGTTTCTCAAGGCAATTTACCCTGTTAGGCTTCTTGCTGCCATAATTAAATGGGTTCTTTTAATCTAGTTGCGCAGAAGGCATGTCCTAACTGAAAGACACAGCTAATTTTCTTTTCTTTGTGAGGCTGTTCTTGTAATAATAAATGGTATCCCATGGTTCAAAAGAGATCACAGCTTCTTTTATGTACAAAGATTATATACGCTTGTTTAGATGACTGGTTTTCAACCTTTCCTGACTGGTTGACTCCCTAGACKGCTGAAAGGCATGGCTAAGCTTGCTGTGCTTAGTTACCTTTCGTGGACCCCTCACAAAGGTCCATGACACCTCCTATGGCCTTGGGTCACAGGCTGAAACCCACCGAAAGACCATTGTGAAAAATGTGAAATTTTCCATTGATAGATTTGTAGGTTAGAGCTGCTTTGTTGTGTTTGATGAGTTTTGTTAAAGACATTCTGTTCTCCCTGTGTACAAAGAGCGATAATCCTGTATGCTTCTGGCCAGAAAAGCAAGCAAACAAACAAACCAGCCAACCAACAAGCAAGAAATAGATCTGCCACACAGATCAGAAAGGGGATTTTAGATCAAAGATCTCATGGAGCCATTATGTGGTCATCTTTTGCATATGTAAAATACATCATTCCTGCGCTTTTAATCTGTTGTGCAAATATGTATTTAGAAGATTAATGAAATGTGGATTATATATTCTTTCAAAAGAGTTATTAGGGTGTTTCGCCACACTTTCTAACTGGATCTTTCACACGAGCAATTAATAGCTCTGCAGATTACATGGCACTGAACAAACAGTACTTTGCAGCAGGCTACACAACATCATACTCACAAGGAAGGAAACATTTAAGACCAGTGGTGGACTGAACATGCTTTTTAGGTTGGCACTGCACCTACTTCAAACCCTACGTGTTCTTAGCTACTCTTGAGATATACCTGTGTTAGGGGAACATAGGTACAAAACATTGCACAAAAGCTGCCCCCCGCCACTGTTTTCCTGCATTTTAACCTTCAAGCTGCAGGAATCTGAGAATTTTTTCTTTCTTTCATATCTTCTGATTTCAGAAGGGATGCTCAGCAGGGTACCTCAGCCGAGGGTGAACAATCGCCTTGAAATATGCCCCCATATCTCCCTGCCAGTGCAAAGAGAAACAAACTTTCTCCCTCACAGCATTTGGGGGGGGCAGCAGGAAAGCGCAGGTGCCCACAGCCAGGCTGACAGCCCCTGCACCGCCCAAGAGTTTCTTGTGTGAGGAGCATGGCAGCATGATCGATTGCCATGGCTTAGTGTGCGCACCTGGGACATCTGGTGGGGAACAGCAGTGCTTGGATATCGATGGAAATTTTACTGTTTGTAGGAGTGGGACCTCTATACACTGTGCGGCACGGTGACTTGGGGTCTACGTCTGATACCTGAAGAAGAACCAAGGCATTGATACACCTTGCTGCAAAAATTCTAGGAAGTCCTGTATAGCTGAGCCTGTCAGGCAAGATCTAGCCCAGGTAAAGTGACCCTCTGGCATGTCCCAGTGATGGGGTCTCTATGGACTTGTGTCCGTGAAGAACTGGGGCAGCTCCTTTATGTGCTGTGAAATAAGAAAAAGTGCCAAACGGAGTTTTGTGATAACGTGATTGCAAGATTAATTGGCACATGCAGTTAGCAGAGGACACAGAGAGAATTTGCATTTGCATGTGGGAAGAGTGAGTCAGAATTACTTTGTACCTGTTGCCTATTATGTGTGTGTCACATATATTTGATATTTTTAGTTTAATACTTCACTTTTTTGTTTTCTTGATTATTTTAGTTTTCTGAACTACCTCAGTGTGAAAACATATCACAGAGGATGCTGATACTTTTTATTTATGTAAGATGCTTAAATTACACTTCTGAAGTTACTTACCCAGCATTTTATTTATCTTGCAGTCATAATTATTCAGTGCTTCCTCCATCTGCTTTTATTTAATTATGATTGTATAGACAGCAGCCACAAAGATGAGTCTCTTCAGGTTGATCGGTTGCACAGAGTGCCTTCCATGCACTATAATGAGTTTGCTTGACACCTGGCAATTAAATGGAATAGACTTTTTTGTCACTATTCACGAGGGTTGGCTTGATATCAGGCATCCAGTGATGTGGCTTGGTTCTCACATGCGTGGCAGACTCTCCCTGGCAGTATGAAAAGGACAGGTGAAATAAATTATAGAGTTGCTGCTTTAAACAATCCTGTTCAGCTTCATAACCCCGTCTTGTCAAGTTTCTGGGATTTGGTGCATTTTTGTGTGAATGTCTTCTTCAGCCTTTTCAACTGTTGCCAGAGAGAACCTCCTACTGAAGTTATTGCTGCTTAAAATTCAAGAGTGCTTTCAACTTCCTCTCTAAGGCAGGGTTTTCTACAGAATAAAGGTATTCCTTATCATGCTACTGTATTTGATACATCCTTTTTGATGCTGTAAACAGTGGTGAAGTGACTGGAGTCTGTGTATGCCTGTCGGCTTAAATTATACTCTTATACCTCTGTTTACTGCTGGGACAATGCCATTGATTCCTGTAGGATTTCTCCAGGTTCACGCCTCAGGTAACTGAAATCCAGGTATGCACCTGCCTGCTTTCTGAGGTGCACAGACACAACCCCAATTCCCCTTACAAGGAAAGGAATTTGACCCGTGTGGGTTTTTTTTTTCCTCAGACTTGTGTGTATCCTAACTCTTCATGGACATGACCTGGACCTACAAAGTTACTAAGCTCAATGGAAATAAAATATTAAATTAAGAGTTTATTGACAGTTTTATCACTGAAAATATCTGTACTGTGTGTCCACAAAGGTAACAGTTTGTCTTTCCTTTTTTTATTATTATTATTATAGCTTTTTCTGTGAGCAATGTACTTTAAATCAGTGCTATGACTTTGAGCCACTAACCATTTCCAAAAGTGTGCTTAGTTTGTCATTTAAAGAAGCAAACATTTTCATTAATTTAACAGTAGGCTAAAATCTGTTAATTTTGATCAAAACATTAGAAAAACTCCTTGAACTTACCTTAAAACAATGATGAACCAGCCTTACTTCTCAGTGGTTTCTAACATGACTGGAATCTGCTCTGCCTTAATCCTCATCATACCRCTCAGTTACCCACTGAGAAATAAAAAAGGCAGCTCCCAGAGGGAAAGACAGCAAAAATTGCTTTCAAAACTTGCTTTTTTTTATAATTTATAAGAAATCCTACATTTTTTTTGAACGTTAAACCTTCTTTCTTCTTGGTCACATTCTGGTGCTTTTATTAACAAACCGATGCTCCCTCACTCACCCCAGTAATAACAGCATTTCAGCCCAGATTCACAGACAGCCATACACACTGCCCACTGCCCAAGGAGCTTGTGCAAGCTGCTTGGTGAAGGGGTGCACTCCTTTGGCAGTTTTTTTGCAGGTTGGCAGGTTTTTTGCTGCTCTTGTGGGTTGCTTTTGAGGGAGCTCTGTGCTGGCTCTTACATTTTCCTGGGCCCACATGGCTTCATCTGGCTCCTCTACGACTCTTGTAGTTACCCTGTTGCTGAAAGTTTACTGAGAAACCCACCTCTTTGAGCGAGGAGTCGGGGTGAGGAGACCATTGGGTTAGCAAAGGAACGGGTGGATGGGCACTGTGCATGGCCAGCTGGCACAGTGGCTGGCTGCAGCAGGCTCATGTGCAAGTGAAAGACCTGCCTGCAGGACATGGGGTTTGAGCTCCTGACAGCCAAACCATCAGCACCGTCCCCTTGTGTTCCTCCTGCAGGCGGAGGGTGGGCTGGCCAGGCTGTAACACCAACCAGTTTCAAGCCCTGCTAAAATATGCTGAAATGGCAAATCCATGTCTATGAGGAATGCATGCAGAAGCATGGCTTTGTGTTTCTCATGTCTTCAGAGAAGCAGGCTAATAGGAAGGGAGAGGAAGGGAACCGTTGGAAAGTAAGTGAAGCCTGGATACCCCGATGACCGATCACAGAGTGGCCGTGTTGGCCAGCTGGCTCTTTGGGTGTGCAGGGAAGAGACAACCAGGTGTCCAATGCCGATTGCTTCAGTCCATGTTTGAGAGAAAAGAACTTGTTTTCACTCTGGGTAATTTTACATTCCAGACTTGCTCAGGGGCTTAACTACCCATCTGCTCGAGTGAAAAGCTTAATTTTGGTCGTGAGGAGTAATAATTCCAGGAGGAGTAGTCTGAACAATTAGGTGAAACCGAGGAAGTGTACAAGTAGTGAAAGGGTTCCCAAAATGACATTTTGATACTCCTTGCTGTGTGAGGCAAAGCATTGTTCTGTGAATGATCGCTGTCCTGTTGAAGCACTTATGCTGATGTTTTTGTCTTGCTCCTTTGGTTTGGAGTACTACTTCTATCAAGTTTGTTTCACGTTTCCACACTACAGACAACTTCTCTACCCAGACACCTACCTCTCCTCTTCTTGAGCCAGCAGACCACCTCACAGCACTGTAATATCCTCCTACTAAAGATAAAAAATTCAGAACATGTTGGTAGATTTTTGGCCATCTTTGAACATTACTTAGCAACTGGTGGTAAGAATGAGCCCCAAGACTCATAATGGCGAAAGTGTGCTCTGTTACCAAAGCGTCTGTAGTATCCCTATCGCCAGCGATACTACACCCGAAGAGCTCAGCTTTTTCTTTACTGCCCAAGACTGACTCTGAGGTACTTCCTTTAATAGTCACCTGTCTCTTCAGATTTCTATTTCTGCACTATTTGCACTTGGGATCATAGGACAGGGAGAGAGACCAGTTGGTACTTGAGTCCAGTTCCACCAACCTTGTGGGAGACATTTAGCCTGGAAGTGTTGGCGCCACATCTGCTTGCCAAACCCACACCTCCCACCATCGCTGGAACAGTTTCCAATACCTACAATGCTGCTCACTGTTGCCTTGCTAATTTTTCACCTTCATTCTACTTCCTCTGTCCCTCATCCACTGGCTGCTCTACTTCTGCTGTTTCTCCTCAGTCTTTCCCAAAGTGGTTGAAGGCAGCTTCTGTTTGACATCATTTCTATCCCTTTCCTTGCACTGATCAACAATGTCACCTGCTTTTTTTGTACCCGTGTGCTCCAGATTATAGCGTATGCTTCATTATTTTCTGTCTTCTTCAAGAGGTAAGCACCTCAGGCCATGCCTGTGTTTCCTAGTAAACTTTGTAATGCTTTAGAAAATGATTATGGACATCTAGTAGTTCTCCTCATGTTCTGTTTTTTTATTCAAGCCATTTATTGCTTGAAGGACCAGTGCAATAAATAGCAAGCATAAGAATTTAGTCTAGCAAGGAGTGATTGTGTGAGGATGTCTGTGTTCCTGGCAAGGGAGAGAAACCATAGGTATCACCACATCATGATGGGGCATTGCACTACATAGCAAGGTCCATGCTCCAGGAAGTCTACAAGAGGGTCTCATCTCACATGGTAACTTGCTGCTGAGCCCCTCTGCTCCCTTGGTAAGACTCGGTGCTGGATGTAGCTTTGTCCTGCGAAGGCATTTGAGATGCCTGCATCAGGCCTGAGGACTTCTGCCAGTTCTGGTGTTTGTCTGTGTTCTGCAAGTGTGGTTAATAACTGCATTTGGCTGGAGCAGGGCACAAAAGAGCCCCTGGAGATCAGGCTTGAGAACCATGCTAGTGTTTTCACAACAGTGACAGTCTTGAAAACTCTTACCTTATGTCGCAATCAGTTTAAGCCAGCATAACCAGATGTTGGGGCACCAGGAAGGTGTCCTGCTCTCCCAGCCCCACCTCCTGATCCTGCTGCTCACCAGCTTTCCACCACCTTGCCACATCAGGAACTGCTCTGCCTGAAAATTGACTTGGAAAAAAAAAAAAGTTATTTTTAGCTGGATCAATTCCCCTATCTGATTCTCAGCATGGCTGCACAAATGTTTGTGCTGGCACAATTGAAAGGATGCTGTGGGAGTGGGAACGAACAGTCACAGATATGAGGAGGAGGAAGCCAGGAACTGTATGCATCACCAAATAAAGGTCCATGCACTCGTAGCCTTAAGGCCTGACCCTGCCACTGAGCTCAATAGGAATATCTGTGGAGTCCTAAAAGGACTAATACTTAAAAGTAACGGTAGATATAAGTGCAGGTGATGATGAATGTGGAAAGTGAACATTTTCATGCAAGTGAGGCAGCCAGAACAGTCTGAGAAGCAGTGGCTGGAGTTATAGAGCAAGAAGTTTTAACAGAGCCTTGCTGAACCTGTGAGGCCTTTTTTCAACAGGCATAACAGTATCATCACAAAAACAGCAGGTTGTCTCTCGTAGCCAGATTTTTCTGAGTACGCACTGCAAGTGAGAAGTATATGGGATAAACAAGGTTGGCTGCTTAATTGTTTAGAAAGGAAATAACTTCTATGCTAATGCATTTTTGCAATGGCAGCCTCTAGGTTCCCCACCTTGGAGCATCTATGACCAAATCCTTAGTCACAGCTCGAGGCTGCAGAACATTATCATTATTCAGTGGGTAATGCAGAGATTTCAGTAATCCTCAAGGGGTGGGGGAAAAAAAAAGAAGAAAGAAAGAAGCCTCCTGCCGATGTGATTTCCAAAGCCAGAGTTTATGCACTGTATATTTAATGAGCATAAGTGAAGCAATTGTGTTGTTTCTTTCCAGGACGGTATGAAGCTTGTACTCAGGAGTGCTTGTCAGTGGGATTCTTGTACCTAACATTTAAACATTTTCTTCCCTCCTCTTCTGGAGGGAAGAAAATAGATCTGAAATTCAAAGTAATGGATATTTCTAATGCAGTTTTTCAGGTTTAATTTTGCATGTAATCATGATACAGTCTGTCTTCCTCAGCAAGATCTAATGCTGTAATACATCACAGCACTTTTTTCTGAGAGCTGATTGTTACTTAATGCCTGCAACCAGGTTGTGAAAATTTGAGGCTTTTTCTCTGCAAAGTGTACACTCATAAAAAAGGCATTTTTCAGAGCCGTGTCAGCTGAAGTGYTTTTGTTATTATGCTTGGTTGCTTTATGATGCTGTTAGCATCCTCCTTACATACTATGCCAAACTGATCCATCATGTCACGTTAGTAGCTTCACTACTTAATCTGCCTTGCATTCATTGTCTTGCTTTTTAAACTTAAGACATGGTCCTCCAAATGCAACTATCTTCTCTTTGTGGCTGTAAAACTCACAAAGAACAAGTTTACTGAGTATTGCAATATTGAAGATTTTTTATTTACACAAGGGAGAATGGCAGAGGTGTCTGTGTTCCCAGGGACTTTGATCCTCTGGAACCTTTTGGTTTCCAAATAATGGAGCAGAAGGTGTCAGAGGCTCCAGAAATCTTAGCAAGCTACAAAGAATTGCATTGGTATCCCAGGGTGAACTGAATCCATGCAGTGTATGTTACTAAGCACCACCAATTAGGACCACTGCTCTCCGAGTGTCTGCAAACGTGAGACCTCCTTCCAGAGACCCAATGGATTTCAGATCTCTCCCTTAAAGCGTGTTGCAATGTTATTCCTTTACACATCTCTCCCTTTAGGCTGCTGTATATTTGCTTGCTTGAAGTCCAGTCTGATATTTGACAGTGCCAAGCCACTATGTAATTTTAAAATGAACATAAATATCAAAACCACAATACCAAAATTACAGCTGAAGTTCAGCGTGCTCTATTTTAGCCTTCTCCTCCCATCTCTAATTTGCAATGGGCTGCTAAAGTTAGCTTCTACCGCATGGCTGCCCATTGTGAAGCCAGTGCCCACGATCACTTGCTTTTTCTATGGAACCAGTGGGGCACGAGGGGGAACTCGTGATCTCGGTGACAGTGATAACAATGCAGAGTCGGATCCTGACATGCAGGGAAGCTGGGGTTGAAACTTGGCAGCCAAACAAAAAAAGCCCAGTTTTAAACCTCCATGCTAAATTATCCTAACACTTAGGATTAAATGTGGAGTTGCTTTTGACACGTGCACAGTYTCTCACATTGGAGCGGGTCAGTTCTTCGTTCAGAATAGTTATCTGATATTTATGTATCCTGTACTTCAACAAGGGTTACACAAGCAGTTTTAAATGCTTCATGATAATGTTTTAAAGCGTGCCATAAACATAGCAGAGCAGCTTCTCTACAAGCAATGACATTCCAAAAATAGGAGATCTCACTACTCTGAAAGGCTGTTCCAGACCCTCAATCCTTTGATGGTTAGAAGCCATCTTCTAATCTCCAGGATGAATTTATGTATTGTTAGTACGTGCTTATTTGCTCTTGGGCCAGTGTTGAYCCTTAGCTTAAATAACTCTTTTCCCTCTCTGCTGTAAGTTGCTCTGATGTATTTATATAGACAGCAATCTCAACTCAGGCTTGACTTTCATTGTATTTTTTTTAATCTTGAATTGTTTTACCTCCTCTTATAAGATAGAGTTTGCAGTTGTCTGTCTCACCTTGTTAGTCCTTGTCACAAACTTGCACAAGTTTGTTGCTCCTGTTTTTAATTTTGGCAGCCCTCAGTTCTTCAGGTGTATGGTTTCAGCCAGCTGTCGAGGTTCTCTATGTTCAGTGAAGGGAGATAGGCACCTCCCGTAGGAGCCTGGTCCCACCTGTGTTAGATCCCACCTATATTAAGAGAGAATAAATAGTCTGCTGGAGGTGCRTCTGGTCA
The DNA here is from genome assembly GCA_035582835.1 of Phoebastria nigripes. Classification (NCBI taxonomy): domain Eukaryota; kingdom Metazoa; phylum Chordata; class Aves; order Procellariiformes; family Diomedeidae; genus Phoebastria; species Phoebastria nigripes. The sequence continues at coordinate 2,577,728 of JAYKAV010003288.1, forward strand.
GTATGGAGAGAGCCTGGACAATTAGCTCATATAAGATGCTTAGCTRTTAGGTGACTAAAGTTTGGTGAGATGATTCCTGCCCCCTCTGAACAACCTTATTTGGTAGCAGTCAGTCTCTTGTAAGACTAGGGGATGATCTATGAGTACGCCCATGCCACATATTGATGTGGTTCTCCTCCTTCAAGCTGGCTTTGTAGGGCATGAAAACACCTCACAATCTTTTTTAGAATCAGTTCAATGACACCATGGCATAATCCTTTATCATCTGTTATGCTCCGCTGCACTGAGTACATCCCATAGGACAACTCTGGAAGGAATTGGTTGCCTGCCGTCCGTGTGGAAGGCCCGTTTCCCTGATTGATTATCTGGCTGCATTTCACACTTCAGATCATCCCCACATAAGAGAGCTCTTCTTGATGAATGCTAACGTGGGCACTACAGGTTGTGCCTTACTTAACATCAGGGCTCACATTACTAATTTTCTTACTTTGGTTTCAAGATCTTCACTGGATGACCCCATGTCTGTATATTTAAATGATGGGAGACTCTGTGTATTTGCTCGCATGGATAGTGACAGCATCCTTTGTTCATTAATTAAGCTTGGCAATTAAATGTGAAACTTGTGTCTGCACAACAGACCGCTCAGAACACCGTGCAGCATGTAAGCCCCTATTCTGGATTAAGTAGACTTTTTTCGGGACCCACTCCATGGGGGGTGTGCATGAAATTGTGCCATGAATGAAAGGATGTGCTTGAAAAAAGGACTCAAGTGTGATGCCTTGCCAATGTAGTTTGTTAATGCCTTGAACAACTGTAGTTGAGTTTCAATTATTTATGATAATATCTTCTAGCCTGCCAATAAACATGCTGTAATAGGTTTTTTAAAAGTAATGAATTCCTAGAAATATGAGATCTTGCTACTAACATAAATTAAAGCTCTGCTGAGAAGTGGGATGAGTCCCCTTGGGGGTAAAGGGGTTGGTGAGTTCTTTAAATATGTGTGGATTAGCAAAGTGAGAATTAATGAGCTGTTATTATTTATAGAAGCAACATCTGCTCAGTGTTTCCTCATAGTTTATACTTCCCAAAACCTGGATTTACTTTGTTTTTCCTCAGCTAGAAGCTTTAGACTCAGTAATGTTCTTCTACAGAACCAAGATTCATCAGTATTTTAAATGGGGTCTCCACTTTGTGCTAGAATAATTATTCGTGATTTATGTTCTGTCTGTTTTGCATACAATGGCCCAAGTTCCTACTTAAAATTCATGTAGCCCCATTCACATGAAAGAGGCTTCTTAACAGTTCAGAGACAGAAAAAGCAGCTGTAGAGATGTCTGAGACTGCAACTCAGACCAGAGATTTCCTTTGTGATCCTGATGAAGTCACCTGCAGACAAGATAGCTGCTCACCTGGTTTCTCTCCACAGTCAAAGGAGAGAGCAGTTCATCGATCAGAGGTTATTAATTCTACCCTAAAATGGTTGTCCTAGATGATGGAGGCTTGATCATTGTCTGTGCTCCAGTATTTGGTGCTCCTGCTGCATGGTGCTCTTGCATGAACATCAGGGACTTGCCTGAAAGCCACCCTACTTTGGTGGTGATTCCCCACTGACAATTACTTCTCAAGTCTTAAAGACATTTTAAAATGCATTATTTGTGTAAGTCATAGAATCATAGAATCATAGAATCATAAAGGTTGGAAAAGACCTTTAAGATCATAGAGTCCAACCGTCAACCCAACACCACCATGCCCACTAAACCATGTCTCTAAGCGCCTCATCTACACGTCTTTTAAATACTTCCAGGGATGGTGACTCCACCACTTCCTTGGGCAGCCTGTTCCAATGCTTAACCACTCTTTCAGTAAAGAAATTTCTCCTAATGTCCAATCTAAACCTCCCCTGGCGCAACTTGAGGGTCAATGATATTCATCAATGATATTCGTGTCAATGATATTCGTGTTGTGCTAAGTCCTACCACAGCTGCACTTGCATCTTTCTTGTATTGCTGTATCTGTACTGCTTATCTGTATTGCTATTCCTATATAAAGGGACAATGAGCAGTAAATGCCAGTGAGTTTGGCACCAGGAAGAAGTGGAAGGTGGTACACTGTGATGTATGATGTCTGTCTGTCTGCAGCATCAGTGCTATCCCAGCACCTCTGGCTGTGTTTCATACTGTCTGAGCCAGCGGAGTATCTGAATCACTAGGATCCACCACTTGAGAGTCCCCCTTTAATACTGATTTGTAAGCTTTAGCCTCTGTGATTATTTCTGGTCCATAATCTCATTACCTAAACACTCCTGTATTGAACACTCTGAGTCACTTATCATCCTGTAAACTAATTTATTCCAGTCTCTTCTGAACGCGTTTGCTTTTGTCTTCTGATGGACGGAAATACCTTTGTGCCTTCTGCCTCACGCTACTGGCATCCCTTCTATTTCTGCCCCTTCCCCAGTCCTCCTGGTACTCTCGCAGATAGCTGCTGTTTCCTTAGGTGAAAACACCCCTGATTTCTCTGCTGTCTTTGCTTTCTTGTTCCAAGTCCTGCTTTTGCTCTCCTTTTTATTTTCTCTTTAGTCTTGAGTATATTTTCTTGCTGTCTCCTCAAAATGATATTTAGTGGTTTCCTTGATGGTTTTGTTCTCTGTACGTATGCCATATTACAATAACCCTAACTCAGATACGTAGGTGTCTTTTCCTACTATTACCATTATTATACCTGCCACATTCATTACCAACTGGCAGCCACAAGCTTTACATGTTAAACATTTTCCCCTTGAATACCCTCTATTTCTCCTCTCTCAAGTTTATTTTCCTCTCCGTGTATGGGACAAATTATACGCATAACTACCATTAATGGTAATGGGAACGGTGTGTGTAAATCTCCCCTGCGTTGAAAGGAGAATGGGCCTCCATGTTTGTTGTCATCTAAGATGTCATCCTGATGGGCTTTCTCGGTGCTTCTCCTTTGGGGTTTCCCCCTGCCCTCACCCCCTGGCACAGAATATGCAACTTCAGGGAAAATGTGGCACAAGTCACAGTACATTAAACAGATATCAAAATCCATACTGAAGAATGGGTAAGCTACAGTGGGGAAGTGCAGAATATAGACAGTCACTAAGGAAGATGAATGCGAGCTGTGCCTTGAATAATTAGACGAAACATAAATAAAACAGTGACATGATTTGTTTCCCCACTTACCTCATGAATAGGAGACACCAGCCCTGACTCTTCCTTACCGGAGGGGAAGCATCGAGTTCAGTGGTGTTATTCCTGATTCACACTGATGAAAGTGAAGAAAAATTGGCTTTATTTTGAGAGATGATATTGAGGGAGTTGTTGGAGAATAATGAAGCTATTGGGCTGACTGTTTAAAGTCTCCTGTTACAGCCTTGTGTATGTCAGGGCAGAACTCACATTTCCCTTGTATGATAAATTAGTATTTATCCTGCAGCAGATACATATATTATGGTATCAATGTGTCTTATGAGTGAGATGGGAGACTGAACCATGACAGAAAGGAGACCGCAAGGGAATTAAGCCATTTGGCATGGTAAAGGAGGCTATATTGTGAGGGATAACAGATTTTAACGTAAGAAATAGCAGTGCCACATGACGACTTCAGTAGGGTGCTTTAGTGTATTGAACAAAGCTACTTGATTGAAACAAAAAAAACGGGGCCACATTAAAGGATATCTTGAAGGGGTTTTCTATGTGTTTTTCTTCAGAGGTCATAAACAAACCACATACTGAATATTGCTTTTTGCACGTAATGGAAGGCTCTGAGTTATCCCATTGGTTTCAGTAGAACGAGATCGATTCATAAGGGCTGGCTTTTCATGCAGGCACCACTGTTATTATTCTTTATTAATTTGTACAGCATCCAAACAGGCACTTTGCAGACAGACACAGAAAGGTTTTTTCCCTGAGGAGCATAAGAATGTAATTAATCCTAGCGGTGATTTTAACGGGCCATTTCAAGCACTTCAAATTAAATACATGTTGCTTCTAGAATCAGATCTAGAGGAGAGGTAATGACCACTCCTGCAAAGCTGTGGCATCTCCCCTGCAAAGCCCAAACTCCTTCCTACCCCTGTCAGCATCTCGCGTACTCTATGGTCTGTTGACCCTATGCATTTGGGCTTTGGCTTGTAGGAAGGAAGAAGTCCTGGAGCTGTACAGCTCCAATTGTGCACTCCAAAATGCCCCACTAGGAAATACACAGGAGTTACAAGCTCATGGTGGAGGTGTTCCCTCCTGGTGCTTGTCTTGACTGAGATGCAGCTGTTGTGCAGGTCATGTACTCACAGGTGATCTCCGTCCTCAGCAAAGGATATGAGAAAGCCACCTCATGCTACATCTGGACAGTAGAACACCACAATTTCATAAAAATTTTGAATGTTTTCCAATGAGACACAGTGGACTATTATTGTCATGTATAAGTTATTTTTAATAGTGCCATGGTTTTGATTTTTATTTATTCAGGACAAATTCAGTCCTGGAATAAGCAAGAGCAGCTCCAAAGCAAACCTTAGGATCAAATATGAAGTAAGGCTCTAAAGTTACACATTTGATCTCATTTGGCAATGGGATGGGTGCTGGTATGTGAGAAGAGGGCATGAGTCAGCTTTTACACCTTTTTTTGGCTTTGTTGTAATCCTCTTGGTGTCTGTGCTTGTAGTTATATGTCCGTGTAAGGATTTACATCCTTTTCGGTGGATGGAGACTTGAGCCTAGAAAGCACCTTTTACAAGTCAAGGGTTGTTCACAGCTGATGCACCATTTATATTTTACTTGAATGAAGCAATTCTGAACCCAGAATTAGAGAAACAAAGACTTTGCTCAACGTGAAACTAGTTTAACTGACTTCTTTTTTGTGAGTCTTTAAATTCTTCTAATTGAAAAAGTAACATTACAATCTGCATTAAAATTACAAGTAATAATCATAATTATGATATCCAGATCTTATGGAGCATTTTTGTTTCTTATTAGTGGTAGTTTCCAGCTATGATGATAATGTGTAAAATAATTTCCATGGGCTCATGTTCTTGCTACGAAAATATGAGTTCAACCCATAGTCTTTAGTGAACACTTTGTTATAAAGAATCTTTATAAAAAAATGGTCACTTGGGAAACAATTACTAATAATTACAGAATCCTTCATCACTGCTTTTGATTGTTCACATGCATGGATCTAAACCCCTAATATTCACGTTGCTGACAGTACAGCACAGTTCAACAATAGCTTTGATGCCAATAAGAACAAAAGGGCTTTTTAAAAATACTCAATTCAGCAATTACTGTCACAGCTCTACTCCTTGAATGCAACTGTGTGTGTTCTTTGCAGTTAATGAATTCATACTACCTTTTAAAATTTACAATACTTTTTCCAGCCCTTATAGTTTTTAGATGCAAATTGTATCAATAGTGATATCCGTCATCACTAGGTGTTTGCTCTGTGAGCGTGTGTTGCTCTGTGTGCAATGTGTACAATTACTTTTGAACCATAGACAAGATAATAGTCAGGCCATTTCATGCCTTAGGCAGGGGACATCTGCCAAGCATATATTGTACTCTACCAATAGGTCTTCAATCTTTTGCATCCCCATGAAATTAATTTTTCCTGGGGCTCTAGATAATTTGTCTTGTCTAATGAAAGTACAGTCATTTCACAAACGACAGACAGAATGATTCTGGAAACTTGTATTATAGAAAATACATGCCTTCTTTTTAAATGTGAAACGCCRATTTGTTCAATAAGAATAGTTTTCTATTTAATTTTCTTGAGAATTATGAAAAGAAAACATAGGATGGAACAAACACAGATGATTATGCTAAGGCAAAGGTATTTAGAATAGTTCTGGAATGCAAAGTGTATCCGTGAAGTGTATGAGACATGTATCTATATGACTCGTCATACATATCTCATAGCTCATATAAATCATGTAAGGTGAAATATAGCCAACATCATTCACTCAGTTGTAAGCTACAACCCATCATTATTTGTCACTTTAGACCGTGCAGTCTTTGGGACAAGGGACCATCCCACCATTCAGCATCTCAACAGCATCTCTGAGCACTCCCAGCTCTGTTAGAGGTTGCTGCTGCCTTGTGCCCAGTCGCTGAAAGGTCTTCAGCCACATGGAGAAGGGCCACACTGGGTCATACTACAGCGATACAGCCTTTGCCTCCTCCATCATGAGGCAGGAGATGCGTGGTTCTGTGTCCTGTGACCAGGGATGACCAAGAGCTGGGTCATGGCTGGTGCGCGTGCCATCTAGCAGGGCTTGTCTGAGCACGGGGCTGGGTTCAATCACTTCTCCCTTGCAGTAGCCCAATGTTGAGGCCTCTTTCCGCCTTCAAGCTCACCACCTGTACCTGTCTGGCAGATGCCAAGGCAAAATAACTGGCTCTGCCTGGCTCTTGGGCCAAGGAATAGGAGAGAAGCTGTTAGACTAGGACTCTTCAGCCTGGAAAAGTCAACATAGGTGGGATACGCTAAAGAACTACAAAATCCTAGATATGGCGAGGGTGGATAAGGTCTAAACATTCACTGTTTCATCCTGGGCAAGGATGAACGTCCATCAGATGGAGCTACTTGGGAGACAGGTTCAAAAGTAACAGAAGAAGGCAGTTCTCTGTGTAACAGGCAATGAACCCGTGGGACTCCCTGCCAAAGGATGTTATGAATGCAAAAGTTCAAGGAGAGACTGGGCAAGAACTTGGAAGGGATTTACAAAGGTTTATTAAACAGACAAAGCACATGAGGCTTAGAAAATCCGCTCGGCTGAAAATAGTCAGAGGCTGAGATAGTATGTGGGGAAAATACTGTAAACGTTTGCCCATTTCTTATTTTTCACTGGACATGGGCCTGTGGCCACTGCTGGAGGCTGGAACTGGGCTAGGTAGACCCTTTGTTTGAACCAAAATGTCCACTCATACATCCTCATGTAAACCACAGCACTGGGATAGAAGGCAATCGTGTTCGTCGCTGGCAAAAAGGCAGCAGTCTCTTAATGCTGGTCCTGGACAGATGACAGGATTGGAAATCAGCTGAAGTTATGCATGTCTGGGGCCTTCAGGAACAGGCCCTGAGATCTGTCTGGCTTGGCTGTCCTTTCTTATCCTTTTAAAGCCTTGAAGTCATTTATTGCCAGAGGATTTTGAACGCTTGCTATGGCAGGCTGGAAGTTTGCCACTGTTGTTCTGCATCTGTATCTCTGGGGATTTGCTGAATGTTTTGGTTGAGTCAATTCCACTTTAAATACACTTCCAACGTTAAATGGTGATCCCAGCAGCAGATTCAATCAGCAACAACATAAACAAACAGCTCTCCTTCCTCTCTGCCTGGACTCCTGTGCCACAACTCCCAATATGCTCCTGGAGCATGAAGTGGCTGTGGAGTTTCAATGACCTGGCTTATCTCCTTCTGTCAACTTAAACAAGAAAAAACTCCTTAATAAATCATGTAATTACAAGTTACACAGAGATAGGAGTCTGAAACCTGCTGGATTAGGGAGTTCTACCTATCATTTGCTTCCCTTGAAGGAAAAAAATTACACCTGGCATACCCCCTGCTCCTCCGCCTTGTCTTTTGTCATTCCCATCCCTGGATGACTCTACAGTGGACTTGTGGGCTTCCTTCCACAGTAATCAGCACAGGTTTTCACCCTCAAATGAATCAACTTTTTATCATGTAGCGTTTCCACTGCTGGGCTAACCACTTTGCTTCTCTCTGGAAATGACTTGAAGAAAAGCTGGGATACTCAAAAGCCTGCCTGTATCCCCAACTATATCAGTTGGTTTAATAAAAAATTTTGTTTCTTCCTGCATACTTTGCCTTTCTGATATCCTTCAATGGTCTCTACTATAGCAGAACTATGTTGAGAAATGGCCAGTGCAGCAGGAAGGCTATCAGTGGCTTATTAAAAAACACTTCCATAAACTATTTTGATCTTAAAATGAGTTCCTATTTTTATGAACTTTGCTTCTTTTGAAAAATAATTTTCAGTGGCCTTTACAGTAAAAGATAGATTTCTACATTTTGCATTTTCCTTCTTGTACAGAATGCTGATAGATAGTCTGTTCTAAGAAAATAATTTGAGATCATAATATACCTTATACTTTCTGAGCAAACATGTCTAGGAGCGAAGATGATTACAGATAAGGCAATACCTACATACTTCTTGCTTTTATTTAATATACGTATTATAGACCTGACCCTCTGTGCTTTGCAGAAGGGAGCTCTAACTTTGCAGGGAGGCAGGGCCACATCCTGACTTGATGATGGAGTAAGTGTGGGACCGGGTGCTGCCACAGGATCTGCAAGGCGACACGGCATCAGTGCAGCCCTGAGTGAGACCCCCGGTACAGAACAACCTTCTTGGGCTGTGAAGACATGAGACCTCCTTTGCCTTCTTCATCCTACTAATATGCTAGTATGTAATATCCGACTGCTTTTGCTGCGCTCATCACCGTACTGAGTGCCTACAGGAATTATGCGTGTCTTTTTTTTCCCACAAACTCAGCAGAGAGTAGATTAATGGCACTCTCTGTTCCTCCTACTTTTCCTCCTACTCATTCATTTGCTTCGGGCAGCAATAAACTCAGCAATTATAGCAGCAGCAGCAGCAGCCGCCAGCTTCCAAACAACGAATTCGGCCAAGAAGAAAGGCATTCTTCAAACCTGTACTGTACTGCCCAGCCCACAGTCAGAACAAAGTCTGCACCTCCCAACAGTGAGGAAGGCAAATGCGCTAAAACAGAGGCTTGCAAACACTCTTCCCTTCCTCCCTTGCCAAAGGTAAACACCGAACTAGTTTGCAAACCTGGCTGAGGACGAGGAACTGTTTTCCCCTATGTGTTTAAAAAAAGAGCTTCCCCTTCCTTTGCCTGGGACAGCACCTCCAAATGGATAAATCTCCAACATACTCCATTTTGAAGCAAAAGTCCTGGAAAAAGTTGCCAAGCAATGAGGACATGGGGGCATAAAGTGACTTGGGGGGATCCTTACCTGCCCATACAGGGGGCCCTATATTTTACATTGCATTGAGGGTATTTCATCCCCAGCCTCAGTTTTGAGACCATCGCTCTTGGTAATGTTCTCTTAGCTACAACGGGGGGAATGCTGCACGAAGTGACACATTATACTAAGCCAAAGCTTTTTTATTTGCCTATCTGAGTAAATTAGGGTTTTCACTGGCTTACCTTTTATTACAATGTACATACTCTTTGAATGGTTATTACCCTTCTCAGGTGAATCAATGTCAGAAGACATCAAAATTGAGGTCTGCAATAAGTATAGGCAATGATGAGCATGGAACAAAGTCTGCTGGATCTCACCATTAGGGGCAAGAGGATCTGCAATGGCCACCAGCCCTTATTCCTTTTCCAAAGCTAAGGGGAAAAAGGAGTTTTTCCTTTCACAATAAATTATATGTCAGTTTAGGACCTGCCAAGATTTATAAGGCCAGATTCTGGCCTCTGTTGGCTTCAGTGGCAGCACTTCACATGCATCTAGGGACAGAGCGTAGTGCACCTTTCAATGAGTCTCCTTCCCTGTCTGTTGACAGGCAGTGTTTTGAATTTAAAGTGAAGTTGCAAAGCCAGAGTGAAGTCCTTAATGAACATTTCTTCTTGTTTTTGTTTCCCTTAATCAGGGCCAAACCCAATAAATATCACACTAAAAATTTCTATATTTTTGCCTCCTGGATGGGAACTTGTGGAACCCTTTCCTCTGATAGTCACTCCTGTGTCCGAGTCAGAGGTTGAGTTTCTCGACCAGCAGGTCTGTTCATTTACTATTGCTTTTTCTGAAGGACTAGTTTGGGGAATCCCTGTTGGCACTCATTAACAGAGGTTGCCCTGTGGACTGTAGTTCCTTTGTGTCTGCAAAAATGCCTCAGGACAGATGAGAGGTGTGCCTTCTGCAGTTAAAAATAACTAAATAATTAGTATTGCCAATTGAGAAAGCCAGTGAGGCCTTTGACCTTTAGAATAAGCACTGCCAGAAATAAAATAAAGTGTCAGGGTGTTGTAAGAATTAAGTGTATTATTGAGTCTAGTGGGAAGAAAGCCAGTGTCTTAAATGGAGGGCACTGGAGTCTCTTGTTGATTGCAAATGACACTGCAATGCAAATCACAAGCCAATGTTTCAGGCTATTCTGTTCGCCTCTCCCCACTCCAGGGCTCTTTCTGTGCTCACTTAATCAAGAGAAGGAATCAGGTCTCCCAGAGATGCACAGGGGCCCAAACAGCCAAGCCAGATGCGAACCCACAGACTCCTGAATCCCACAAATCTCCTGTTGAGCAACAGGAACAGAGAAAATCCTGAGGAATCTAATATTTGATGAGTGTAGGGCAACCCTCTTTTTAAGGCAACCCTCTGTAGGGTGGCRGGGGGGAAGCAGAATAATAATTGGAAAAGGAGTATATCAGGACGTTTTTTCTGCCTTAATGTTCCCCTCCTTCTGCGTCTCAGAAGACTTTAGAGGTGGTGCAGTGCCTCTGCTCCACTCCTTGTATAGACAGGATGAAGGATTTGTTATTTTAAGAGCATGGACAAATTTCAGCCCCTGTCTAACTCCACATTATATATGGTGAGGATCAGCTATCTTTCTCTGTGTTTATACCAGGCCGTGAAATGCAACATTAGCTGATGTATGCTCCCTGGCCATCCTAAGGCTGATAGCTGATGTTCCAAGAGTACACAAAGAACAAAATAGGATATAAATCCCCTCTTCTTCATAAACAAATGTACAAGGTACTGTAACTCTTCTGTAGGAAAGGAATTTTCATTTCACCCATGTGTAACAGAAGGTCTGTTAAATAACTAACATGCTTAGAGCTTTAGAAAGGACTGTAGCATGATCTCTGTGGACAATTATATTACACTTTAAACAAATGAATTACCAGCAGAATAGGAAGGAGAATATACCTGAGGCCAAATGTCTCCATAAACCATCGTAATAACAAGGAGAGTGATCCTCCCTGTCTCCCATTTGGGCTCTCTGCAGCTACCCATTCTGCATTGCAATGCTCATTATAAGCAGAAAAGTGATCCTGAATTTTACTTTTAAACCACCAGCAACCGTTTTGCTATAAAGCTGAGCCATTTATATTTTCTAAGCCTTTTCTCACAGATATGAGAACAATACTGTGAAGAATAAAAAGAGCAATTGCCATGACTCTTCTGAGAGGAGTGAGTATTAACAACCCATTTGCCCCAGGGGCTCAAGTGCAGCTGGAACTAAGGGGCTCAGCGGTTGGGTAGTCCTCTGATTTGCACAAGGCCATATGGCAGAGGCAGAGGCAGAGGCAGGAGCTGAGATCAGGAATTTGTGGCTCTCCAGACAGACCTCCTTCCACCCTGACCTTGAAAATTTAGAATTCCAAATCCCTCTCCTTGTATGCATTATTTAATAAAGAAGAACCTTTTCTTAAATATTCAAGAAGCCAGACACCTTGCATTTCTTCTCTCTATTCTACTGTCTCTCTGAGTCTCACTCAAGAGCTAAGCCTATTTAAGTTTCCTATAATGATGCATATTGTAAAAGTTTATTACAACAGAATTTAATGGCTGGGAAGCAAAAGTCTGCAGGCTGAAGCATTATATCAAAGGTAACCTTTTACTAGAAAATTTTGCAGACATGGTAAATTTAATCCGACTCAACTATTTTACTCTTCATGGTGTCTTTCTCATATCTCTCTGAGGCGGGGAGAAAACAGGCCAGATTTCCCCCCTGCCGTGCATAATTTTTTATACTTCTGCAAAGTGGATATAAAGCTCTTCCAAATCCCAATGGCAGGATTTTCCATACAATTGGCAGAGGAGCTGAGAAGTGCAGAATGGATCAAGCAACAGAGAACTGGGGGCTATGGCCCAGCCTCATCCCTCCCAGCTTTAGGCACCTATAAAACTGAACTCTTGCATGTGGTTGCCATAGGTGTCCTCTGTAGTCAGTGATGAGGAATAGGCCATCTGCAGTGGGAAATTCTCATCTAAAATGTGCTGAATCAATATCTGCAGGTAACTCTGCCTAGCTCCAGCCTAAAAAGCTCCATTCAGTTGCCTTAACACAGGTGTTCAGCATCATTTGAGATGCCCAAAGGAATCTTACCTGGCCTCCAGCTGCCACTCCAGAATTGCATGGGTTTCCCATAGATCTTATATCATACATGCCAGGCCTGTGCAGACATCTGAGATACTCTAGGGAATCTCAGATGGCACCAAATGCTTACATTTAGGCAACTGGCTCAAGCTCTAATTAACTGGACTCCCAGATTCTGGGTGGGTAAACTGAGATAAAGGAAATCTGAAGTTTGTTATAGGCAGTCTGAATATAGCCTTTAGTTCTTGCACAGAGGAAGAACAACTGATTTCCATCACCATAGGCTAACCCATTTAGCTAATAATAGCACTTTGGGCATCTCTTGGATGCTCTCACTGAATTAGATGTGAGCTCAGGGGAGGACAAGAATACAGGCTCAAGTGAGATCTTCAAAAACCTGCTGTAGACTTCCTTGCCTTGCCTTGCCTTGCCTTGCCTTCCCTTTCCCTATCCTTTATATTGCCAGGTGCTTGGGATACAAGCCCAAGAGTTGGAGAAAGGATTGCCTGGAAATCAGGATTTCTTGCTTTTCTAAGCAGCTCCTGGGTGTTCCTGATCAAATCTTTTCACAGCTCTGTACCTCAGCTTCCTTTTCCATAGCTGGGGGTAATGACACTGACATCCCTTCTCCGGAGCTTTGACAGGTTATGGAAAAGACTGTGTGATTGTTTGATTTTGGGGAGTACTTGTCATCTCCCATACCCTGAAGATGCGGTGTGTTAACTACAGTGGGATATTTCATGGAAGAAGTAGATCCTGTATGTACTTTCCCAGCTTCAGGATGGTGCTGTGGATGCATGATCTTCTCCTCTAGCAAGAAAATACTGCACTCTGTTATTCAGAGAAACGAATCACAGCATCTGACTGTAAGTAAAACCAGAAGAGAAACACTGAAATTCTCTGAGATATGATTGTTACCGATCCCCATCGCAGTTGTCATAAAGCTTGATCTAGCATATATAATAATCTGACATTGATCTAGTGAAGTCCTTGCCCATCTTGAATAAGAATTTCATTTTCTCTGTTGCTTCTACTGTGGTTCAACCCTTTACTGCTTCTGTCTTCTCCCGATTACCTAGGAAACCTATTGTGTTCCTTCTATTACTCAGAAATTCTTCCATTGAGAGCTGTCATGATCTACAGTGCACATCCTGACCTCCAGGTGACAAATCACCTGCAGAGTGAGCCTAAGATTTCCCATGGCCAAGTGAATGCAAATTATCTAGTCCTAGAGCAATCAGTTCTTCTATCAAAAAGGACATTGACCCCCACCACTGTCAGGAATACTCACTATATTAATGTAGAGCCAAGCTCGGTTTCCACACAGCATTTGACCTTGTCTCCTTATGGAGACGTATGCAACTTTCCATAGGGATGAAGTTAACACTCTCCCAGGCTGTCTAATAGGGTTCTACAAAAATTATTCTAAAATTGGGAGGCTATTTTAAAGAATGGAAATACCCTTTTTAAAGGTAATTTGAACCATTTTGCATCATGCCATGAGACTGACATCAATCTCAGTTCAGTGCAGGGAGATTATTCAAAAATCCCCAGGAAAATGTTGTTGTTTTCTGTTACATTTTCTAGATGTTTCTGGTAATATGTTTAGGAGGTGAGTTGGAGCAACACTGCGTAGGTTTCATTAGTCCAGCTCCCCAGTGGATTTTTCTCCTGAGTGGAAATCCCCTGTTTAGTCCTTTAAAACCTTTGAAAGTGTAATGTTCTCTGCACTCTTGGTTCCCTTGGTGTGTTAGTGGTAGATAGCCTTCACAGCTAATTCTGCTTTAAGTGGAAAGAAGGCCATTTCCAGTCTAAAGGGCAGCTCCTACATGTAAGTTTAATTTGGTTTAACGACTTCAATTTCAATGATCAGTTTCAAATACTTGTATTAATGTTCTTAATTGCTTCCTGTGAGTAGGAATCTTGCCCTCATATGGACTTGACTACATTTGATTCCAGAAAAAGTCTGCACAAAGCCTTGTTCAGACTTAGCACATGCATCTTCGTAGTGTGAAGATAAAAGAAGGACTGGATCAGGTTAAAGAGCTGGAGAGAAAGAAAATAGTAGGAGGCATACACCAGTAAAGTATACAGCAGCATGTGCATAGTGTTCATGCAGGCATGTTCTGGGTTTGCACGGCACCCTACCTCAAATTCCTAGGTGCTACTAACATAAATAATTGATCTCAGCATTGTGATGGAGGCGATGAAGGACATCTAATGAAGCTTTCCTAGGGGATAACTCATTTGTCAAAAAAGATGTAAAAAGTATCACTTTGTTATAGGGAACTCATTACACAGGATGATAGGCAATGGATTGATAGCCACCTCCTACGGTGCAGTAATCTTTTGTCTTTATGATATATAGGCATGCCATTATCATAGGCTCTTGTAACAGGGGTGATATTCAGCAAGTGAATGGGGCTCAACTGAGCTACTGGAAAGCTCCATTTGATGTGCAAATGAAAGGTCCTGTTCAATAGCGTACACATGTCCCAAATGTGTGTACATGAAAGTCCACTTAATTTCTGCCAGAGCCTGCAAAGAACACAGTGTATCAGATAAGGACTGGGACGCCTTGAGGGACTGCTTATCTTAATGTCACTAGCAGGGGTAAATTGAGTTTTCAGTCTGGAAAAGCTTTCCATTCAAAGTGAACAGCTTGACACATGCTATAGCCCTGATTAGGGAATGAACTCATGAAACAAAGGTTGAAAATTATCATACCTAACCAGAACGAGCAGGAAGAAGCTTTCAGGCATATCCTAAATGCCTGTATCCTTGAAAACAAAGCTTTTAGCGAAAAATCCAAACAAAATATTCCTTGATAATCTTTTCTTCCCAACGGTGCATTAAAAATATCTTTGCACTTGCCCAGCTTTGTGAAGGAAAGAGAAAGAAGTGAGATCACATCCCACTAAAAGAAAGACAAATATCCTATATGTGTCTATTTCTTGCCAAACTGTGAAACCCAGAGAAGCTGCTACTGTTTTCAAAGAGGCTTTGTACGTCAGAACATCCTAGAACTAAGTCAGGGTGACAGATCTTGTTTTCAGCAAAGAGCATAACACTTAAGATGATATATCTTGAACTCCAGTATAACATAAACAGGCCTAAGTGAAGTGGTTTAGTACAATGGGAAGAATCAGATTATGCCATTAGAAGGAACAGCTTTATGTGAAACCAAAATAATTCAGATTATGCAGTGTGCTTCTGTTTAAGCCAGAGTGAAGACAAACAACCTTTGTTTGATTTTAAGTGAGCTACTTGGAAAATAAAGGACTACTCAGTCTGAATAAAAGTGAAGAAATCTGGCCTTACAACATGAAACTAAATAAAACCAATCTTTCTCCCCTGAATACAGGAACTAAAAGAATCTGTTCTTGAAAATATCTATTTTTCTGTACGCAGAGGTTACATTAAATGATTTCCTAGTGGTAGACAGATCAAATTCCAGCTATGTTAAGGGGTACTTGAAACAGTATAGAAACATTTGAAGTGAAATATTTAAAGTTAGATCCAGGAGGGTCGGGACTAATTTGTGAATCATCAAATGGCCCAAAGGCAACCTGCATATAAATGCTCAATTTTGCACTTCAGTTTGTCATCATCATAAAAATTGATTCTTCCATGCTGTGTGACTAATATTTACAGGCAAGACTTACCGGTGGAATGGAGGTTATAACAAAAGCTTTTGTCTGCCCAGGTAAGATAAGGCTCAGGCACAAATTTATAGTGCTCTCACTACTCTGTACTAACTCTCCACAGGGTCTCTTTACTGGTGGGATGTATGGCACATACAAAAGTACATATCTTGCTTAAGCTGACTGGTGTAGATGCCCTTGACAGCCGATGAGGAGAAATGGGTACCTCCATGATAGGAGAGAGGAGATAATTGTCCTGTGATGCTACACACCTTCCTCCCTGCACAGGGGGGTCTACAAAGGGCTTTTTAGGCAAAACTTTTTGCTGGCTAGGTGTAGGAGAAATGAATTTCACCTTCTGGACAAGATAGTTACTTCTACACTGCATCTAAGAAAACTATTTCACACCAAAGCATTTTCAGACATGCCCAGTCTAGGGGCTACATTTTGCTTATTGGTGGATTATTTTGGATTTGCATAGGAGTAACTGAAAAGAGATTTTTGGCCTATAATGGCCAAAGGTTACTTATTATAAAAATAAAATTCTGGCATCCACAGGGATACAGAAGATGCAGCCTGAAAATTAGAGAGTTAGATTTATATAAAAACCTCCAATAAAATAAAAGGTAAAACACAAATTAATTTACTAGGATAGTGACAGAGAAAAATATATATGTAATAAGAGGGAATAAAAGTGTGACATGCAGGAACCCCTGCAAAAGATGGCTTTTATTTTATGGATACAGTCACCTAACATGAATAAATCTGGCTTCCTAGGCAGGGGTCAGTCTTCATTCATCCCACCATCACAGAGGTGATGAAATGATTTCCCTAGGGAAGGCATTGCGAATGACAGCAGAAAAACATGAAAAATCATTATAAAATGTGCAACMGCTGCACTATCTTACACTATGATTTAACCCATTCCCGTACACCCGACTATAAACCATGCTGCTTTGAAGTATTCTTGCTCTCTTTTCTCTTTAAGGATACAGACCAAGCCAAAAGCCAGCAGGTGCAGTGGGCCAAATGGCTTTTCTTTGAGCCACATCTCATGGTTTTGTGGTAAGATGTGAGGATTATACAGAGTCTTGATGCTGCAGGGCTGGCTGCCATTTATTTCACTAATTTCTTCTTCCCCCTTTTTTTTTCCTCCACCACTGCTGTGAGCACAGTGGACAGGAGGCAAAAAGCAGGGCAGTGCAGAAAGGCCCCATTGTGCTCGTTCTTCTGGAGACATGTGTTAGTTCTCCAGTAAGTATCGGAGCTTGCTGTTTCAAAGTCAGGCTTGTCCGTGGCATCCCGAGTGCTCTTATCCACTACCCAGGACATGCCTTGAGTCAGCTGGAATGCAAAATATGCTTTTCAGGGGTTGCAAGAAGATTGTGTCAACACTGCAGGGTTTATGATTTAGCTCTCCAGTTAATGTTCTTTGGTCGGAATTCTCCAGTTCTCTTCCACAATGATTTGGTGGTGATTGCTGAGAAAAATAATTATTTTCCATGTCGAGCTCTGTCACAAGAGACAGATTCAAAGCCTCTTGGATGTGGCTCTTTTTTACTGGACTGCCTGGGCCTCAGAAGGATGATGGTGCTGTGGTTTCATGTTCAGGTTTTAAGAGATTTGCCTTCCTCTCTTATTACTCCTGTCTGTTTATTACCTGTCCACATAATTGTATCTGGCACTTGATAGAGATGGAAGAAGATGTTGTAGTCTCCCTCACACCTTGCTGGGCTATTTCCAACCTCACTCGCATTTTAAGCCACCCTGGCACTCATTTCACACAGCAAAAATTGACCAGACCGCAGACAGCGTGGTGGGAATCTGGCCCCTGAGGTCTGTACACTCGTGGGGTCATGCAGGAAAGTAAAAAGGCCCTGTGACAGCCTTTGCAGATAGTGGGACCTTTGGGTACCCGTTGCCTCTCTCAGGGGGCGAGGTTATCCCCGCCAGCGGCCATGGCCACCAGAGAGGTCGCTTGGGTAAGCATTTCCTTGCCTTGCCCCTCCTTGCCTGTCCCCTCTGTCYGGGGACACGACCTTCTATGTAGCAGTGTGGGACTTGGTGAGAAGATGGAGATGCAGTTCTTAGGGGCACAGTTGGGGGGCAGGTCTGCTGAGCTGCCCCTTTAGGGTTGGATGGTGGTTGGACAGCTGAAAGCTCCATCTTGAAGGCTCCTGCCTTAAAAGTGCTGCCATTAACTAGCACCGCCTCGTGTTAAGGTTATGCCTGTCCTCTCACGAGCATTATGGCCCCTGTATCCCAGTTTCCAAAGGTGCCGAGTGCGCTCAGGTTACCGATTCATTCTCACAGGTTGGTAGGTCAGGGGACACGTTTTCTCACACTTTTCCAGCCTGTGTTTGCRCCTGTCAGAAGATCTGAATTGTGATACGGCATTTGGGAAAATGCTATTTGCAGAGCAGAAGTTATTTACCCAGCAGCGGAATATTTTGCTTGACTGAGGCAGTCTTTGATCTTTTGTTCTGGGGTTTTAAGAGTCCCGCAGCCAGTCTCTGGCAGATTGGTAGCCAGAGCCTTTTGTAAGTTATCTTCTTTAAAAGCCAAGTCACTTTGGCTACCTCAAGGTCTGAAGATTCCTTGTTTATAAATTAGATGATTTTCTGGGAAGTAGATTCACATTTTAATCTGCATTTGAGCATCCACCTTGCAAATCCATTTAAGCAGCTTGAATTATTTGGCATAGCAGCGGAACCCCAAAGTGCAAGTTAGCTTTCCCGAGCAAGATTTTAACTCATGCAAATTTGGGTTTCGAATACTGCCAGCGAAAAAGCAGAACAAAGAAGAAATGCAACCACCTAAACAGGGTTTCCTCATTACACCTGGTTGGCTTTGTTTTTCAAATTGTGAATGAACCGCTGAATGAATGCACAGAAACACTTCCATACTTGTAGCCACCTATTGTATAATGAATATACTATAATTCATTTAGAAAAATGAAAATACTGGAGGGCCCCAGGCAGCCAATTAAACATTTTCCCCAAGTTCAGATAATGCCTCAAGAAGATCTATTTTTATACCTGCTGACAAATTATGCCTCCATTTTTTTTCTTCCTGAATATAATTCTTGGACAGTTAAGCAGAGAGTAACTTTCCATTGCTTTGCTCTGATGTTTTACTATTTCATGAGTTAAAATACTGTAATTCACAAAGAAATGGACCAATGAGACAGGTAGCCAGGTAGGTCCATTATTCTTCTGTAGTCAGATGCCTCATGAATCACTGCCCTTGTAACAATTTTTAATTAACTTAATATATTTCCTATCAGCAATTCAAAACAAACAACTGTTCCAGAGGGAGTTACTGACTTTGTGGACCCCTCCCAAACAGCAATATGCATATGGGAGAAGAAGGAGTTTAGAGAAACTGCTTTAAGAAGCCTTGTGTCACTAGAGCTGCCTCTTTCACGGCTCCCTTTCTACCTCCAGCTTCTGCTTATGCAGCATTACTAATTTACCTTGACAATTGACGCTCGTCGTGTTTCCAGCAACAAAATCTGTAGTGACACAGTGACTTAGCGTTTCTGTGTTTGCTGGGAGAGCAAAGGGAATTACGCTCTGCATTGCTGTCTGACCCTCATTATGTATTGCATCTGTTCTGGCTGGGTGCTGCAAGAAGTGCTAATTCCTATCTTGCCATCTGCCTGAAATTGTCATAGTCCTTCAAAGCCACAGACGCATTTTGCATCGTTCCATACCATTTATGCATTTAATTAGGACTCTGACAATCTTTTGGGTCCTGTGTCCTGACTGTAGGGTAGCAGGTAATGCGAGAGGGTATGCAGCCTCTTGCCTGCCCTGTGAGTAGCTGGGTGGAAAGTCCTTCTGATGTCTCTTGATGTGGGAGAGAGGCTCCGGGTCCATGCTACGTACACGTGGGAGACGCGGTCCTGCTCGTGGAGGAGCACAGATGGACAGCACGCACGGGAGTCCTGAAGTCGGCCCGTGCGACCTGGCAGCTCAGCAACACCACCAGTCCTGTCCTACCACCTTTGTGCTTTGCTTAATAAACTCGGGGAAGGGAACCTGCCCTTTTATCTCTGCTCTGGGAACACAGTCCCAGGGCTTAGGCTGGAGGGGAGGGTGAGAGGAGGAGGAGGAATCCCTCTGCTTCAAAATCCAGCCCTAATTACTGCCTGTCTCCTGCACACCTTCCACCCCCGCAGCTGGCACAGGCTTCAAACAAGGGCCGTGGGTGAAACCTCTGAAATTAAATCTACATTCATCCCCACCCTTGTGAACAAGAGGCCCTGGCAAGAGCGGCTCCCGCGCCGATGGCAGCAGTGGGGTGCGCGGATGCTCGGCGCGGGAGGCGAGCCGGCAGCCGTCTCTCCTCACCACCACCGCTGCTGCTGCCTTTGGGAACTCACTGCTCCTAGGCTGGCACTTCGGTGGGGGTACCGAGGAGAAACACCCGCCGGCAGACAGAGAGTATTTTTATTTTAGATCACGCCGGGAGAGTCTCCCCCAGCACCGGACACCAGTGCATGGGGCTGAGCTGTCAGCAGCAGGGAGCCCTGATCTGCCTTAGTTTGTCCCGGGAGAAATCCCATTTATCTGTCCTCTTGCCTGCTCCCCCAGCTAGGATCTGATCTTACCTGGCACCCGCTCCTCTGGGCAGCTACCAGCAGCATGGAGGTGCCCAGAGGCCTCAGCCACCTCGGCGAGGGGTGGGGGAAAGGCGGTGCTGCAAAAAGTAGTCGTAAACCTTCACGTTAGCACTCTGTCTGACTCAGGAAATCCCTGAGCTGCAAACTCTCGTTGCAGGATAAGGAGATATTTTCTGCCCAAATATCTCTGTATGTTTGCTCTTAAGTCACGCTAGTCTGTCAGCATCCTCCTCTGGCCCATCTGGTGGAGTCCTGGGCTAGATGAACCTTCGCTTTCTGTCCTGGCTTGGCGAAAAATAACAATCTGCTCTTCACCTGGCATTTTCCAGCAAAGCAAATAATAGCTAATGAGCTCACCGCGGACATTAAATATTTAAAAAGGTATTTTTAAAAAAGTATATAATTATGTTTGCATATAATTATATATAAAAATTATAATTATATTTCCTTCCAAAGGAAACAAAACCGTGAAAGCAACTGCATGCACTTTACATAGGAAACTTTGAGAGAATAAATTTGTAGGCTGCAAATCTGTAGAAAGGTTTTTATTGCTTTTATCAGTTGGGTTACAAATAAGAGCTTTGACGTGGGCAAACACAGGCATGCACATGTGAAATTAGTGAGAAAATTCTCAGAGGTCCAATAATTAACAAATGCGCTAGGTCACACTTGTATAGCTGAATTACTACAATATAAGTTATAATTTATATTAAACATATTGTATTACTGAATTAGGAAAAGAACAACGGACACACGAGGTCATCCGGCTTTTTCCTGATGGGGAATGGGTGGGAGGCGTCAGCCCCTGCTCCCCTGAAGGATGCGGGGGTGAGAGATGCCCTCCATCGGAGCAGCTCCCTGCCGCTGGGACTGCCTGGTTTGCTATCACAGGGACCACTGGGCATGGAGATACGCACGCGTAGGTGTCAGTGGGACGTGACAGCATGGGCACCACCCTGCACAGCACAGCACAGCACAGCTGCTGCCATGGCTCCTGCCCACCTGTCCAGCTGAACACCAGGAAGCTCTTCCCCCTTCCCTCCGGGAATAATTAACATTTTTCCTACAGCAGGCCTGGTGAGGAGGTGGGATTGCCACAGGTCATTTGGAAATATTTGCTAATGACCTCCTTGGTCCCAGTGCTGAATGCTAATTTACATTATGAATTTCACTTGACAGTAGTGCTTGCAGCCAGAAATGCTGACTCAAGATGCCATGAGGTGAAGACGTTGGAGCTAGCTGAGATATTTAGTGATCGGTGCAGGTTGCACTAATCAGGAAAGAAAGGGATAAAAATTCTGATTAGAAGTGACATCATTTAGATTAATGTAATTTTTTTAATGCTTTTAAGGACACCATCACACTGAAGGTTCCTATACTATCTGCATCTTAAACCTAAGCTGTTAAAAAAACCTTGCATATAATATCCAGATCTAATCTTACTCTGCCAACCAGCAAGTTTCCAGGAAAAGCAGTGACGATCTGTAATTTAATAGCATTTAGTATAATGTGCAATTGATGCCAAGAGAAGAAAATGTAGAATTAGCTGTATTAACTTTGAAGGGCCTGAAACAAAGGGGGAATATGCATGAATAGCTGGAGATTCCTCAGATAATAGTAATGTCATAAATTTAGAATATTATAACATACTTTGTAAAGCGAAGTAATTTTATATTCTAAGTAGAGAACAAATATAAAGAGCTTTCCTAGAGCGTGCTGTAGATTAATGAATTTCAAACAGGCACATCAAAGTAAATCTAACAATAACACTGCCACAGATAAAAAATATGATGTGAAGAAGTTAAAATGCAAAGACAAAGGGCCAATTTTTTGCTCTCATTATCCYGGTGTAAATCCAGCATAACTTTGTTGATCTCTTCTGTGACTCTGGCTCTAGAGATGGGAGTGACAAAGAACAGAATTTGACTCACACTTAGATTAGAAGTGGGGAGAGTATAGAGCTAAGAGYGAAAAAAGCCCTGGGGTTTTTAGGAGATGAGAGATCTTGAAAGCAGGGAGGGAAAAGCCCTGGAGGAAATGCTCTGAAGGGCAGAGCTGTCTTCTGCTGCGGCGTGGTGCTATCCTGGCTGTAGGATCCCCATCCTGGCGAATGCTGATCCGCAAAGCACAGGGGGAGTTGCTGCAGAAACCCGGTGATCAAAAGGGACCTGAAGAGAGGGACAACTCGCGGGGAGGGGTTGGAAATCTACGGAGGTGGGGGAGAATTTAAAGCAGTCTTACAAGCATGGCTTCGCTCCAAGAGAAGGCAAGAGGGAGGAAGAGGAGGGACACCAAGGCAACCGGTCCCCTGGGTCCTCTGTACGCATGCTGCCCGTGCCAGGGTGCAGAGCTGAACGTGGAGGGGACTCGGGGTGGCAGCCGTGGCAGCCATGGTGGGCAGCMTGTCTGGCCGGGGCAGCCCCGGGGGGGTGACAAAACTGCAGCCCCGTGGTGGGCGAGCACGGTGACGTCCAAGCTGGGACTCGCACGTCGAGGGAAGCAGAGCGGGGAGGTTACCAGACTTGTCACAATCAAGGTGCCTGCACGTGTCTCCTTCTGTTTCCAGCATCGGTCGCTTTGGACCAGCTGCAGCTTTGCCCCGAGACGGCTGAGCCTCTGATCTTCCCCTGCCACAGGGCTGATTCGAGGGGGATCACTGGGTCCTGTGCCACCACCGCTGCCTCCAAGGCTCCTACCTCTCCCTGGGCAGTGGAAAGGAAATGAAGGAGGGCTTGATAGGTGGCTTTTGTATCCTTAGGGTCATCAGTAATGCTTGAGACTCCTGAACATTTCAGCTGAAATGAATAAATATGCAGATGCGTCCACTTTCCGGGGTCACTGTAGCAAATGTGTGGAGACGGTAAGGCACTGAAGCCTGCACACAATGAACGTTAACTAAATATTTTTGCTGGAAGCTGTTCAATTGTTACAGTCGGGGAGAGTGCGGTTAAGGTTGACACATCCTCTCCCTTCTGTTAGCTTTATTATTCTCCCTTCTAGTGCCTCTGTCATAACAAGCACATATACACATACATAAAAAAGGAGGCTGGGTAATGATGGGACTTGGCATGACATGCTATTTGGGTTCTGCAGCAACCTACTGAAGTGCCACTTGCCAGGTTGCTATTCAACCTGAAGGGATCAGGCAGTCAGCATATCACATAGCAAAGGATTGCTTAAAAATATAGAGGACTTGTGTCAAACTCGGAGGAAGTATTGATTGAAGCCAGAAGAGGAGTTAGTGTTTCCTTCAGTGTTTCTAATCTGTCTAAATGACCCGCACAAAGAAACCAGCTGCAGACTTCTTACATTTGCTCTTACCTGTAAGTGCAGAGCAGGCAGCAAAAAGAAATCAAAGGGATGTCAGACGTACTGTGAAACTGGGTCACTGCACAGCAAATGGAATTTAATGTGAAAATATAAAGAAAATGGTAGGTAAAAACATGAAATAAATGAAGCTAATGAGAACAGCTCACAAAGCAAGCCTTTGGAATAGCAGTTGCCTGGTTTACTAAAAGGACTGAACATTTGAGAAATCAGTTTCCAGGAAATAAATCAAAACCTGAGAAACTGCTAAGATACCTGGCCACAGCAGTGGGCTCTTCGGTGTGGGAACATTGTTTTCGTCAGGTGGGTTACGGTCAGGCAGTGGAGAAGCAGGATGTGGCGCCTGCTCTGATTTCCTCGGATTTCCTAATTTTCAGCCATTGCAGCCAATCTTCTGAAGGTGTGAGGAAAACTGAATTTAGTCCTTCTGGGGAGAGCTGCAGAAGCTTGTGTCCATTAGGGCAAGGGGAAAGGACCCTGAGAGGCCTTGGGAGAAACCCTATTCCAAAGTCCGTGGGGAATTTTAAAACATCTGTTTTTAAAGTTCTGGTAATATCCAGCATAGTGCTTGATCGA
Organism: Phoebastria nigripes; assembly: GCA_035582835.1. Classification (NCBI taxonomy): domain Eukaryota; kingdom Metazoa; phylum Chordata; class Aves; order Procellariiformes; family Diomedeidae; genus Phoebastria; species Phoebastria nigripes. The sequence continues at coordinate 2,602,014 of JAYKAV010003288.1, forward strand.
ACAAATTGCTCCTTGTTCAAAGCTGTTGGCTGCTCCAGGGGACCAGAAAGAGGAAACAGGGCAGGTCTTAAGAAGGTGGATTTCCCTGGTACACTGTGGGAGGCTTAGGGATGCTGCATGCACACACCCTAATATGAATAGGCAGTTGCAGGTCAAGAAGCAACTTGGGATTTGACAGAGGAAAATAGGAATGGAAAACTGGGGAAATTAATTTTAAATGGAAAATTGTGAAAGCTTTCTCCTTCTTATTTCCAGACTATGGCATTTAAGCTCAGGAGTAACCTCAGGACGCTTCTTCCAAGTGGGTGGGACGCTGCATGCCAACAGCAGCAATGAGGAGGCTGAGCAGGGAACGCACGTGCACATTCCTCTCCTTTACTCCGGTGCCAAAGGATTGCGGGGTTGGGATGTAGTGATGGGCCAGAGGGTGGCAAGGGTGGTAAAAGTAAGAATCTGTATTACCTAAATTGGTGGTAGCCCCCAACAGGGACAGGTAGAGAATAGAAGGAGACATGGTGCCTACTGGGTGTCTTCACAACAAAACCAGGTATCTATGTACGTGCAAACGGAGTAAAACATATTTTCATTTGCCTTTCCAAGCAAAAGCCATCGAGGTAGAAAGGCACTAGTGTTATTCGGTAAATCATAAGCTGCCTTCTTGGAGGAAATAGAGCGTTAAATAGAAAAGCTAAGTGAACTTTGATGAACCAAATGGCCTATGCTTGTTCCATCATTTTTTATTAATTGCACCAGGTGGCTCACTCTGGGTCTTTGAGTGTATATCTGAATGCTCTGCTGTGTCTCTGAATTGTCATCTGGACCCTGACTTCCGTAAGCCTAAGGTGATGGTGACAAACTATCCTCTCTAGCTGTTCTCAGGTAGAGAAATTTAGAAGGAGAAGGACCACACGGATACAGAATAGGCAGAAGCCCCCAGAGTGATGTACAGATAGGGGCTCTAGGAGACTGTGCAACGTGGGGTTTGCTGCCCCCCAGGAACTGAGTGAGACTGTTGGGGTGTAAACCAGCCCCTCTGATAAACCAAAGTGCCAGAAATTACTCTTCCCTGCTGGCTTTTTCCGTATTGCTTCCTCCTGAGGGCAAGATGGCTTTCGCACAGATTCTTACCTGTGCATGACAGTAAGTGGGATGGGGGGCACATAGCAAATGCCCTTCTGCAGCAAGCCCCAGCCCAGCACTCCCCTGCCTTTATTTAAGAAGAGACTTTTTGGCGGCAACTAATTGTAGATGAACGAGTTTTTCTTCATGCCTTCAGCTTCTTTGTTGCTGTCACCTCAGATGCCACTGAGCCACCACGGCGATGACAGTTTGTCCTTTAGATAGAGGATGTCAGTTGCCAATGCAGACTATTGATTTCTGCTGATTGCTAATGAGTAGGTTGAACTGTAACTTTGCATGGAGAAATTGAGCTGATTCAGGCTATTCGAAGTGTCACTCGGGCCGGTGGAAATTTCCCAGCTAGCAATTATCTGTGTRCTTCTTTGGCAAAGGCAGTTCCCTAGGGAAAACTTCTCACCCTCTCTTTCCCTTGGTCTCCGAAGCAGGTTTTCAGGAGACCGGTGCCTCACCCTAGCCTAGGGCGGGGAATTCACGGGAGGGGATCAGCCCTCACATCAGGAAATGAAACCACATGACATATTCATATTTTTAAAGCAACTACTTCTGGACTGCTGGAAGTTCATCTGCCTTCGAAGTAACATTTACCATGGATAATGTAGTGTACCTCCAAGGGTAGGCAATCAGCCACCTCCCATCCCTACTGGATATGCAACTCCCTCATCTTATTTTCATGGACATTTTACTTGCACCAACTGTTAGCTTCAAGTCCCAGCTTCTGGTCTATATGGAATCATTTCTGATGGGTCTTGAAAAAACCTGTTCACACTTTGTTGGAATAGTATACCAATAACTGTACCAAAAAAAAAAGAAGAAAAAAGACTGCTTAATGCAAGCAGGATGAGAAATCCTTCTAGTTGAGTTCTAAGCGATGGATCCTCTGTCATCCATTGAGATTTATTCAGCTGAATTTTGATATTTTGATGTATCTCCTCTGTGCTTTGATATATTTTTCTCCCTGTCAGCAAGTCACATCTTAAGCAGTAGCAGATTCTTTGCAATTAACCAGCATTTTGAAGAGTCAYAGTTCCCTTTCACCCCTCCTTCTCTCCCTCCAGCCTTCATCTGGTATTATTCTTGCAAAGTCAGTGGCAACTGGAGAGCTAATCCCGTTAACCTCACTGTAGGATTTCTGAAATTAACTTTCTAGGAAGGAAACTTACTTCTTACTGCACATTGAGACTTCAGAATTACTCGCTCCCCTTGAGCTATACTGCTTTGATATCCCCATGATGGATGCTGTACAAAACTTAAGACAGGTATTCATGTTAACAACATATTAGTCAAAAATCGTATTAGGATGTCAGTATGGTCATATGGGATAAGACTAGTTCTCCAGCTGGTCAGGATCCACCTTCAGCTGCTACAAAGGAACTTTTCAATTGATTATCTGTGTAACCATCAAATTTTTCTTCTCTTCAACTTGATAACAAAAGTGAAGGATGGTCTAGCACCATATTGATCTTTCAGGTCTCTTCTGAAGGGGTGGACAGCTCAAAAAAGGTGTCCTCTGTTTCGTGTACGTGTTTTTCCTCCCAGCTATGTTATTCTGTGCCTTGTGTGGAAGTTATTAGGTTGCACAAGAAARCTTGTTTGGATTAATTTAGAATCGTGTCTATTTTTTATAAAGGTCTTTCTTTCAGCTCATTTTGTGGCTTGGTTTACTAAGCTTTAAGGAGGTCAGATGACTTTGCCAAGGGCACACAGGGACCCAATGTGTCAACTTTGATGAGATCTCTGGTCCCAGTGGGTGTAGGGGCATTATGGATGCTTCAGTCTGTGAAAGAGCACCTGAGCTGCTCTCTCTGGGCTGAGAAGGCAAGGTCGCCTGTAGAAAAACTCTGTCTCAACATCTGTAGCTTTGTGCTTTGTTTTATCCAAAGGTGAGAGACATTTACAAGTCACATGGCTCGTAACACAGCAGATGTATAACCAAGGGATGCGTAGCCTTGTGCTGGTGAGGTGGAGTCCTTGCATGAAGTGCATTGCTGGGCTGATACCTCCTCTCTGCAGCCTGGTATCTGCGGCAGGCACAGAGGAATGCAAGGTGGCTTGTAAATAAATTGTATCACTTGGATGGTATGAAAGCTGGCTGGAAATGCTTTGTATTCCTTTCCTGGAGGCTCCTAGATGTGCAGAATAGCTGTTCAGGGTCCTTCTTGTTGTTGTTGTTGTTGTTGTCATTGCTGCAGGGCCTTAAGTTTGCTGATAACATATGTTAAGTGCGACTTACAAGAAGATGCACCAAAGGGATTTGGCAGCGTGAAACTGTAATTAAGCCTCCACAGAATTTGGGCTTTTGGGGCATGTAAGTTAACACAGGGAAAACTTGGTGCGACTTTAATGGAAAAATACCTACGGTGAACAAAGAGCTTGTAATTAGTTCCTCAGGAACCTCTGCATTGTGGAACTTCTTCGATTTATTTATGTATTTTGAAACCAAGGGTTTAACCAGGAGAGATGGGCTTCTCAGTCAGTGACAGCATTCAACATTAATGGAGGAGAAGGCTGTGCTCTTGAACCTCTTCCATACCTAAATGCCATTCCTCTCTTATACGAGAACAAAAGGGGACCTGGATCATCAAATCCAGCCCTCCAATATCACAAGCAGCCGTGCGGTGTGATGACACCAGCACCAAGGGAACCTGTTCTCTTAACATCCCTGTAGCATTCATTGGTGGTATTGGTTCCTCAGCATGGCACGGGAAGGAAAAGGACCTGGGGTGCAGAGGGTTTGCTGGGGCATGATGGCTGCTGGCTGGGACCCAGATGCATCCCTGCTGCCCCCTCCAACCCACTTACCCTGCCAGGTAGTGAAGGAGTCTGGGGCAGAGGCCTGGAGCATGGTAACTTCTCACAGCTGGAGGAGGAAAAAGGTTTAAACTGCTGAATCACACCAACTGCTGCAATTTATGTGCAAGGGAGGTGTGGGGAAAGAGCTTGCTCTTGCCATCAGATATGCAATCCATCTATTATTGAATTTTGCCCTTAATAACCTATGATCAACTCATTTTTTTCTCTGCTTCTGTATGTAGCATGGCAATAGGAAACTATAACAGATCTGATGTTAATACACAGATAATCAGCAAGCTAGTTAATCACAGCATTCAGATGGCTCTGAGCCTGCCTTGCTGCTTGGCAGAGATAAATTAGGGAATGAGAGTGATGTAAAACAATATTTTAAAAGTATTAAAACCTATGCCCACATTTCAGAAGTTAATCTACCAGTGACAGTGCTGATAGAAGGGAGAAGTCTGTTTTCCATTCTTTGTATAGAATATGCATATGTGTGTGTATGAATAATTGACACTGCTGGCAGTTTTTCTATTAATAAAGCTACTGTTTATCGATAAAAGTGATTAATGGCTGCTTTGTCCCCAAATTACATTAGGTCATTCAGTGCAGAGCATACAGCTCCTTCCTCTGTATCTCTGGGGAACCAGAAACCTCCCGGTCTCTTCAAAAACGGATGCAGCAGTTCAGGAGGATGCAGCTTGCGGGGCTGCTGGGCACCTGAATCTGCGGGAGAGGTTGCAGCAGATCTCGTGTCTCTGCAGCTCTGCCATCGGTAGCTTTGCAAACTTCCCTGCAAAGTTTTCTGGGAAAGGCCTCTGTCYTTGTGGCCCCCAAATCTTGTGGTTATGGTGGCAGAATGAAACGCTGGAGCTTGTAAAGAACTTGATGGAGTCTGAGTTGCACTTTTCAAGGAAGACCAGTGCTACGTGACTGGTTCAATCTCCTTTGAAGTCCCTGCACAACCCTTTGCGAACTGCATTGCACAGAGRGTTTCATGACAAAGGTCACAAAATGAAACCCTTTTAATGACCCCATTATGCACTGATGATGTCTGCATTAGTAAAGAAATCTTCCAGGAGATCTTTGGTTTCTTTCAAAAGCAACCATGCTAAATGCTGATATTTAGACATTCAAAAAGGGTTCCTCATTGGGAGTAATTCAGCATTCAAACCAGCACAAAACCTGTGTATCCTCAAAGTCCCACGCACGCACCTAGCATTTCATTCCAAATACATGGCCAAGACCCAAATAGACATCAGGTAAGAACCATTCAAGGTCTTTAGTGCATTTAGGCTTCAAGCTGGCCTTCTGCGTGACATGAGTTGCCTTTGGAGTTTATGGGAGTTCAAAGGATGCAACTGCGTATCTATATTAAATCATTTTCTTATCAGGGTGCTTGTACAAAAGCTGCCATATCTCAGCATACTGAATTCTTTACTGTCCTGAATTTCAAAGCATTTGCTCTGAAAAGGGTTTTTTTGTTCCAGTGGAGTGGGTGGAAGACATTGTGGTCTAATCCCACTGGATGAAGGGACTTGCTTCTTCCTTAACTAAGCAGCAAAGGGTACCTACTATTGAAAGAGCTTTGATGAGCTTTTGGATGATGCCGGGATGAATTAGCTTTTGCCTCTCATGGCATACATCTTGTTACGCAGTTGTGAAGAGAACTGCATATCTGAAAGGGCTGCTAGCTTTTAAAGATCAAGCTCTTCTGAGCAGGAGCCAGGGGCATTGGCAGAGTCACTTTTGCAACGCTACCCTCCTGCCTTCTTGTCTCCGTGGCTGGTCAGCCAGAAAAAAAAGCTGGTCCCAGTCCCAGACTTGTGCTGGCAGACTTGTGTTTACTTCTGTACCTGATCGTGACATTGAGGTACCTCGTTTTGTTCCCTGAGGACCAAGATACTTTGATGTATCTCAGGACATTGCCATGAGAGGCAAGCATATGCAGAGCCAGCTACAGTGGGAGGGGTGGCTTGGGACCTACAGTAGCTTGTTCTTTAATCCACACCCCAGGTAACCATTATAAACCCTGAGCTATGTTCTCGGTTTGGCAACCATCAGGCCTTTTTTACTGCAGCACTGAATAACAAGCGTTTAAAAATACCTAAGCATAAACTCATGACCTCTGAGAGTTTTTTCAAAGCAGTGCGCTTACTACGTTGCAGTTTTGGGAGACGGACCAAAAATCTCCCTGAGGGGAGACCAGAATAGCATCCTTAGAAATGTGTGTGAGTTGGAAGGGATTATAAGGATGAAAGAATGCTCATAGCACTCCTTAGGTAGAGGCTGACTTGCAAACCTGAACCAAACCCTGGTTTTTAAAGTGAGTAATTTTGAAAGCTTAATTTTGCCTTCCAAACAGCATCCTTCCAGTGCTCTTGTTAATTAGTTGATAATCTTCTGTAAGGCTTTACGCTTAGGAACACCTCTTCAGGTGAGCCCAAACCACAGGCTTTGCTAGTTATAATAGCAGTCGTGCCATTGATGTCAGTTGGCTTTGGATCAGGCCCTAAATGCATATAATATCAAATTATGTGGCAACTTCGCAATTTCCATTGAACTCAGCGACAACAAAGCGGTGTCCCACTGCGCATTATCGAGAAAAGTGGGCTCCATAGAAAAGCAAATGAGGAAAAGCCTCCCAGCAGCATTTGTGCAATTGTTGGCCACTGCTGCTGCTACTTTCATTATAGGAAAGTTTAAAGTTTCTTTAAAATTGCTATGCTGCTGGTGTCGCCCATTCTCCGGTCACTGCCTGCCAATATTAATAAGCCAGTGACAAAGTTGTGTCAGTAAGTCAGAAAGTTCCAGCTCTGACTTTATTTACCCTTGAGGGCAGATACAATCTCAGGAGGAGCTTTGAATCCTATTATGGCAAACTGTGGCTGCAGTGGCAGGCTGATGAGATAGAGAAACCCACACTTCCTCATCTGAAAGCATTATTAATTATGTTCCTGAGGGTTGTTCAGTTATTTTTCTAGTTTTTCTAAAATGTAAGGCCACCTGCCATATGTCCTATAAATGCTCTGCTTGGGATGTCCTTCATGATGCATAAGAGAGATTACTGTGAATGATTGAAAGGGATTACTTACTGCTGTCTCTGGACCCAAACGAACCCTGTGACTCCCAGGTTCACAGGCCAGAAATGCAGCAGATTTGCCACCTAAGGTCACCCCAAGATGTGGCAGGGACTGCTGACTGTGCTCCACTTTGACATGAGTGGAAGCTGCTTAGATCAGACCGCAACGATGGATACTGGGACCTCGGCAGGGCCACAGCAGACCACGCTGGACAATGATGCTTTTGACAAACAGGCGGCAATGCAGTCGATTCCAACGAGGGCAACCCACACATAACTGGATAACGAGATTTTTCCATGCAGTCCCCACAAGAGATTTGTTTGCTCAGGAAACAGAGGCACATAACAGGACTTTTAAGTCTATAAATGAGACCGTATCTCTCCTCCTCATATTTACAGCATGGCTRGCTCTGTCATCTTTGATAACAACACCAAAAGGACTGTTTGCTCAGAAAACAAGCCCTCATTGTTCAGGAAATTGCCATTTAAATTTATTTTATTCTATTAAACTTCTACTGTTTGGCTACCCACAGTGTGGGAGCACTGGAACGTATACAAAGCAGCAAGACTGCTGAAGTCTAAATCAGTCTTTAATAAGGGAATGTCATGTTTCATTTAAAAGCTTCTCCTCACCTTCCTTTTTTGTGCCGTCAAGTGAAAATAAAACTAGGGTTATAATTACATCGCTGCCTCCGCTCCACATTATCTGTGAGATCTCTCACATTTCTTTCCACACCTTTTCCACTCCTCCCTAGCTTTGCCACTTGCTTAACAGGCTGTCAGGATCCCGGCGCTCCCTCGAATAAGCAGATGACTAGCTGTGGTCCTTGTTCATTATGGGGTGACAAGCTCAAGGAATAAATGCCTACAACATGGAAAGTTTCGTGCCGCAGGGTGTCAGCCTGACTTGGCTGGGTGGAAAATGAGGTGGCCTGAGCTTCCCCACTCTCTCTGGAGCGTGAAATTGGATAGAGACTGACTCTGACAGATGCTCACCCTCTTTGGGATCTCATTGCTGCTCTCAGATCCACCCTGCCACATTGCTGCATTATGCTCTTACAAACCACTGTCAAGTCTTGCTTCTCCTCAGAGTGCTTGACAAATATTTTGGCCCAAAGCCTTCTTTTTATTCTCCCTAAGCCTTTTCTTTTTTCATTCCTGTATCTTACACCTTATCTTCCTGCCTCTTCATTTTTTGCTTCTTGGCATTTTTTCCCCTTCCTTTCTCTCCCACACTTCTTAATTCCTTTTTCCTTCAAATCTTCCCTGTGAACAAGCCTGTTGATCCCCAAAGAGTTATAGGCCATTCGTTTCGCGGCCTGCCCTGATTTCCTAGTTCCCAGTTTTGGTCCAAACCCCACACCTCATGGTACCCCCATAGGGCTCCCAGGACTTCGGAGAAGCTCCGTGCACCCACTGGCATGGCTCTCAGGTAATGGGGACCCCAGACYGTAGTTTCTTCAGGCAGGGATTTTCTGGCTCTGTGTCTGCTAAATCCCTGGGCCTCAGCCTAAATGGTGTTGAGTGCTTGCATCCGTGATACTTAGGACTTCTACAGTAGGTTTATTTTGGAGAAAGCTGGTTGGAGCTGGCAAAAACAGAGCTGGGAGGTGTGTTAACTTTAGCAGTTAAGGGGACAAGCAGTGGCCCAGGGCTTCAGCTCCGTTCCTACCCCTCTTCTGTTTAGTGGGTTGCAATTGTGTTTGGTCTTTGTGTGACCGTACAGTCGTTACTAGAATGAAGCACCCATCCTGAAGTCAGTCATGGTGTATTATTAATAGGCAATGATAAGATTGTAAAACTGAAAGGAAACTCCTGTGTCACTGAGTTTAGTCTCCTCTTACTGCAGATGATCATCACATCATACAACACCCTTACCTAAAAGGTAGATACTTTCCTTTGAGGTGGTTGATTGCCTCCTTAAATTAGGAAAGTACATCACTGAGAATGCTACATTCATCACGGGATTTTGCCTTTTGAACATTAATCTGTGGTTATACAGGCTCTCTCATCCCAGAGACATCAGTGCTGCCTCCGAGAGTGGCAGGCCCACCTTCTTCTCTGCCTCAGGTGGCTCATTCTTGCCACCTCCCTTGAGCAGCATARGCTTTCATACACTTGCATTGCTAGACATACTAGGTAAGTGATGCAGCTGGAAGCTAACTTGGCCAGAAAAAAAAAAAGAAAAAAAAAGAAGAATATTATCTGACTTGATGAGATGAGCCCCACCATGCAGCTATACAAACACTAGACCTAGAACCTTGACGCAGCTGGAAAGAAGAGCCAGCGGAGTGCCAGAAGACCTCTTCTGAGCGGTCTGGATTTAAGCCAGGTTAAACTGACTCTTTACTGCAGACTTAAAATTGCCACTTTTGCTAGCCTTCACAAGAGACAAGAATGAACCAACTGCACTTTCACTTTGCTTTATCTGATGAAGCCTCTTTCCAGCTTTTCATAAAAGTAGGTGGCATTGTTCTGAGTAAAAGAGAAACGCAGTTTAATGGGAAAAATAGTGGCTGAGCACTTGGTAGTTAAAGCGCCAGCCATTGGCACGGGCAGGCGCACACTGAATGCGGTGCTTTTGTCTTTAGCCCAGGCAGCAGACAGGAGCGCAGAGGTTATGTGACACACCTGGTTGTTCTCYGATTCTGAAGCTCTCTGATTATACAGGTCTCTTCATCTGGAATAGCTGCTTGAATAGATCACTGTGACAAGAAGCCATATTCTGCTTAAACTGCTTTAAGCTAGTACACTTAGCCATTTACCATGCTCCAGCTTTTAATAAACACTTATCAGAAATATTTCATGGTAATTTTTGATCAGATACATGCAAGCATTCAGTAGCAGCATTTAATGGAAATTTCAGGAGTTTTACCACTAAAGCCTCTCAGTGGGTCTGAACTCATTTGTAGGCAGACTGATCAAAAGGAAACTGCTATTGGCACCTAAATATAAAAGATTCAGTCTGTAAATGATCACAGTCCTTTGTAAAGCCAAATGAATGGGAATTATTTTAGAGGCTTTAAACATCTTTTTATTTCTTATCTTGTTTATTAGTATTTGTGGCAAGATGCTCGAGCAAAGCACGGGATTAATCTGACTGATTTATCATTTACTGCTATGATGTTTATTGTACATGGAAGTTCATGGATGTGTGAAACAACATATTATTTACTGAATATAAACCCCATTATTAGTCTCCTGGTGTGTACAGCCAATGAAGATCACTTCAGGAAACAATATAAGCCAACAAAGCTCACTGCTTGATCCAACATGAAGTATACACAGCTAATGCAGCTCCATAATAGTAAACCCTAATAACGATCCTTGGAATGATCCCAATAAGGACTGACATCCATTATGATTCTTTATATTTAGACAAAAAAGCACATATTGGACCTGCCATACGTACAAGGACAGAATCAGTGTTCAGCCCAGAAGTTACTTGCCAATCCAAAGTTTCCTGGAATTAGCACAAATTGTAAAATATGTTTGATCCTGCCTCAGAACAAGGGCTGGATCATATCTTTCGTCCCTTCCAATCCAGTGGTTTATGATTCTGTGGAGTCAGTGGAAAAATATCATGGAGCAGATGAGAATTTCACCTTTCAGATCAAAAAAGAAAGATGAAGAGACACCAGGAAATGGTATCAAGAGCAGAACAACAGATACAGGCAAAAGCAGTTTCTGTTTTACTGTCCTTTATGTCCTGGTGGGAATTTTTCCTGCTATATATTTCCCTCCTGTTCCATGCTTCATGTATACTATACTGATTTGCTGATTTGTAGTTGTGGCACTTTTATTACCCTTAATATGACCCGTGAGTGTAGCTCACACAGGCATCACTTTTCAAATGTAATTGTGGAAATGGAAGAATGCAGTGGACAAATACTTGCTGCTTCTTATTCTCGTCTTTAAAGAAGTATGGYCGTTGCGTATTGCTTTCACAGTTTTGAGTTAGTCTTTCTCGCTTACTAGTCGTGTTCTGCGCAATGCCTTCTGATTTGTTTTCCAGGCCATTTCTGAGTTTTATGCTTCTTAATTGCAAAGCACCCTGTATTTGTTGGTTTCTCATGGGCAAACAAATGGAAAGTCAAAACACATTYGCCTGGTGCTGCCAAGCTCACAACTCATCACTCCTGAATTTAAATGTAACACACTTTGCAGAAACAAAATCCTGCTACCAATGCAGCTGAGGCATGCAAATAAAGAAAATCAGCTTGTAAACATGCAATCAAAAGAACTATGATGTGTTTTCCTTTTCTCCCTCCTTCTCTCTATGGATATATATGTTTTGTATTTAATGTCTTTGCCTGTAGAATGATCATCTCATATTGTTTTCTCCCTCATCACATCCTTGAATACACCCTACTTGGCTAGTTTTGTAAAACAACAGCTTTTCTAATACACTGTCCATATGCTGACAGACCTCAGTGTGTTAAAATTCTGTTCTTTCATTTCAAAGTCTTTTTCTGGGTGCTTTGTGTTAGTGTTACAGCCTCGTGCCCGTGGCTGCGATAGGTGCTTTTGTTGCTGCTGTGGAGTTGCTAGTGCTGGTGCTTACTCTGCTGTCTCCTGTTCCTGGTGAAATCAATGGTTTCAGGTTGTCTTTGATCTGCGTTAATTACAGAGGGGCATGAAAGCAATGTTAATTACTTAGCTTCTGACTCCAGTTCTTGTCCTAAGAAATACATTTCTCCTCCCATATTGACTTTGTGGAGGCAAACACATGGGTTTTATCCACCGATGGGCCATGCCTTTGCCATTTCTCTGTGACCAGACTTTGAGCAGCAACTCATTCTGCTCAGTCATGTGCTGACTGGTGCAAAAGCAGGCTCCTTGCTTCAGAATTGCTTCCTGTTGGGTGTGAAACCTGAGCAAATAATTCTCTTTCCAAAGAGAAAGCTTATATTGTTTTCTGGATGTTTATCCCCCACTGTGTAGGTATTAATCTCTCTATTATYGGCAATATTAATAATTGACAGAGGGCAGGAAATACAAACAGTTTTAATCTGAACTTCATACATTTATTTAACAACAACGTATTCATTTTTAATGGCATTATGGATTTTTAAGTAGGGGAAAAAAAGTGCATTCTCTCACTGRGGTGTGATTGAGGTCTTTCTTACATTCCTACATGGGAGAAAAAGTTCAGACTTGACCTTGAGGCATTTAAACACAATCTTAAATAGTCGTGATAATATTGAAACCTACTAATTCTTGTAAAAGTATCTTCAAAGGAAACTGTGATAGGGTGCAATCACTGGAATGTATTTATTATAGGTCTCTGAATTGCTACCTAAACCCRTAACAAGCAAGATAGCACCTCAGACAACCTTTATTAAGTACCCCATTCTTCGAGGGGCAGGTCATAGACTCTACCACCATTTACTAGATTTAATGGCTTTTGGGGGATTGTACTAACAAAAAACTCCAAGCTAACTCCCAAAGCCAAACATGATGCCAGAGTCTACTGTGTAGCAGAGTCTACCCTGCTATTCAGAAATAATCAATCTTGTATCTCTAAGTGCCTCAAACACATTTGAAAATATAGGCCATAGAAAGTTTTTCCTATGAGGCTTGAACATCCCCTTCTTGTGCTAAGTGCTCTCCAGCCCAAACTGTTTCACGTAAGTCTTTTTCACTGGCATCGAGCAGTCCCCATCCACAGCTCTTGGTGGCCCCAGCCTTGTGCTGGTGCTGGTGTTTGTGAAACTGCATAGCGAACTGAGCCAGGGAACTGGTCTGGCTGAAAAAAATAACAGGGGAGGAGGGAAAAGATAAAGGTCATTGGATTCCCTGCATTTGCTCTCTGTGTGGCAGACACAAGTCACTGGAGCTGGGGGAGAGGAGCTGCCCGTTGGCTTACATGACATTGCTACAGGTTGTCTAACCCCAGCCTCAGGGTGAAGCCCTTCAGTGATGGCACAGTTTTCATTGGCCATGTCAGAACATAAATTCCCAGATCTGGGCTCACTAAAATGGTCTTCAACAGAGTTTCTGCAGTCAWGGAGACCTAGTCAAACTGTGCTTGATGGCAGGTCAGCTGGAGGTCACTGTCACACAATGCTCACCAGCAGCAATTGTCTCTAAAAGGGTCACAAAGTCATGTTTAGCATCTTTCTAGCTGAGATGACTCCTTACCATTATCTTCCAAGATGACCCTAAAGAAGTTAAACCTTGAACCTTGCATCTTGGCTGATTCACTCATAAAGCATATGTAAAAACACTTGCCTGCCTCCATCATGACATGAGAGGCATAGTAAGCAGAGGTGGCTGGGGGCTTTCTGAGGAAACACACATCCATTTCATCAGAATCAGACGTTAGAAGCTCTGGCTCCGGTCTTTGATCTGAATCAGTTGATTTTGGGACATCAGTTGCAACGTTCTGACCAAGACAGAAGCTCTGAACAACCTGACTGCTGCCTACTCTAGGGAAAGAGTGTTTAGGGGTTTGGTGTTGGCATTTCATGATTTTTCAGGAAACAATATTGAGATAATTCTGAAGGAGAACAGGAAGCATTTTTGAAATCCCAGGAATTTTTGAGGATGGGAAAACATGTTTCCAGATCAGCCTAATCCTGAACAGCCAAAAACCTGGGGAGGGATAGGAATTTTAGGTGCCGTGAGGGATATAAGTGATGATAAGTGGTAACATGCACACATTGATTTTATTTTCCCCCTCTTTGATTATCTTTGGCCAAGAGATATAACAAAAAAGGCTACCGCATACTTTGGCATGGAAATATTTCCATAAATGTGGGCAGAAGCTGAAGTTGCCTGCAGCTGACTATGGGTGGTAGCTTGTGTTTATTTTGTGGTGGTTGACTTAGACAAAGTCCTTTGGGGATCAGGGGTTTTCCCAGCTGGAGGTAGACTGTCAGGGCCAAGGTAGGAATTATTCCACCCCGGCATGCGATAGAGATGCTGCCATCTCAGCTTCACAAGGCCTGTTTCTGCCAAGCTTTACTCCTACGAGTAAGCCTTCCTTGGGCTAATTGTCTCTCATTGGATTTCAGTGGATAGGAAGAACATTTTCATGTAAGTGAGAGCAGGCTGAGGTGAGGTCTTGTGCCTTCGCTCTGGTTTGGATGGCTTCAGGATCTGTAAAGCTGCTCTAGTGCCAGGTTATCTTTGAGTTTAACATGCCTTGTTTCATAGCGTATTAACTCAAAGGCCTGCAAGAAGATTGAACTTAAACACATCACTTCAGTCATGTGGCTGTAAGGGCTTGGAGATCAGAGCAGACAGTAGTCTGCTCAGCTCATAAAACAAGTAGTGGAGCTCAGGGGTATGCCTACCTGTCTGTTAGATATGCACTAAACATCTCTGTTGCAAGATTGGGCAAGATTGCAGCTAACATCATTGCCTTGGAAGATGCGTGCTCCTGCAGTGACAAAATGCTCTTAATCAGCTAGGTGAGATCTCACAGAGCATCTCACAGAGCCCAAAAGCAGAAATCCTATCCCCCCTAAAACTCCACCACTCCCTGCCACAACTGTCTCTACCTAAGCAGGATCGTCAGTATAATTTACAAACCAAGATAAAGAACAAACTGAGGCACCTTCTGAATTAGTGAAGAGCTGGCTAACAACAGAAAACTATCTCTAAAGTCCTGTCATTGTTCCCAGAAGAATGATTTTGTTCAGTCCCAGTTTTGCTTAAGGAGAGATCGAAGGAAGGAGTGAAAGAAAGAAGAGCTATTATAAGCATGAACACCTTCATTTCCCTTCATCCAGAACACCGAAATCTGTAGGAGTCTTGTGCATGCATCTGACAGCAGAATTGGGTTTCACCATTTGTGGCTTCTCTGTCATTTTTTTCTTTTCATTTTGAACTCCTCCAGTCATTTCGAGCTTTTGAATAGATATGGTGACATAATGGCTTTCCCTGCCCCCTGCAACTGCCATGATCCCTCTGAAAATTCTGTCTCCTGAACCCCATCGTTACCCCGGGCCCAAAGTTTAAATAGGGCATTGGCTGGAGCCCTTTCAGCTGCATTGGGTGGGACTTTACTGTTTTGGAGTCATGTTAAAGCTGATATATAGCTCAATCTACACTGCCCACAAAAGGTAATTGTTCAATTTTATTTTTATAGTGCTTCAATTTACAGCAGGTAGTTAGATTTTGTATAGGCTTATGCATTTCAGATGGCAAAGCCCTAGCGTTTTAGTGCAAAGGTTTCATGTAGCCACCTGCAGACTGTATTTTAAAAGGCCTGGCAATTTTTTGTTCTGGGTTCTGGGACAACTTTGTTACACCTGTGGTTTAATATGATGTAGGATTAATTATACCCTATAGGCAACTCTGCAGCTTTTGTCTTTGCCTCTGAAAGGAACCCTTTAGAGGTGTCCAACCACATTAAGGGGGGAAAACATTCTCTACATTATTACTTTGCCATTTTTCAGCAATAGACTGGCCATTGCTATGTTGTGATGGTTCTGCAGCTTCAGGAATTGCATGCGAATTTTTCTTTGCGATGGGCTATTTCATCTG
The DNA here is from genome assembly GCA_035582835.1 of Phoebastria nigripes. Taxonomy (NCBI): domain Eukaryota; kingdom Metazoa; phylum Chordata; class Aves; order Procellariiformes; family Diomedeidae; genus Phoebastria; species Phoebastria nigripes. Next base: position 2,617,522 of record JAYKAV010003288.1, read on the forward strand.
TAAAAATTGCATCCCTGGGGTCCCAGGCATATTATGAGCTTTAGAGACTGGCCTAGCCTATGAACACCACCACATGTCACACTTAATTATTTCCCCCAGAGCAGATGATAAACCTTATGAGACACTAAAAGGAAAAGAAGATGCTGGCTGTAGTGGAAGACTTGGATGACAATCACCTAGATTAGATGGCAAACCAGCAGAAGGCAAAGCAGTTTGGCTTTCACAGGAGACTTCACAATGTTACTTAGTTTAATGGTACTCCATTAAATAATAAATACTAGAATGAGAGCCTATGGGGTGTTTCTTGGTATCTTCCCCATGCCAAAGTCTTATGTCTTTGTCTAGTGGCCCACTTCAACATTATGCAGGAGCAAACAACTGTCAGTTCTGATGCCGTAAGTGAATTTAATCTAATATCCTCTCACCAGTAATGGTCAGGGCATCTGAAAAGAGTTCTGGATGCTCCATATTGGTGCTAACGGGAAGATCACTTTCAAAACTGTATCAGTTGGGAACATGTATGTGATACAAAATCCCTTATGCTTTTCCTTCCCATACCTTGGTTGCTGCTGAAAGGTTAAGCATAAATAATTTTGTCAATGCTAACTGTTGCTCTTGCCTCTGTATCATTAATAAATGCAATAACCAACAGCTCTAGTGTGGAATTTGTGGGCATCCTGCTGTTAATCTTTTGCCACAGTAAAAGCAGGCTGACTATTTTTGTTCTTTGATGTCAGTCTCTTAGCCACTTTCCAATGCACGACGGAATGTTACCTCTCATCCCATGACTACTCATTTTTCATAACAGCCTTTAGTGAGGGACTTGGTCAAAAGCTTTTGCAAGTTTAAATAAATGGCCTCTGGTGGTTGCTAAGGGACAGGGTATTTCAGCTCTCCATGTGAAATGTGTGAAATGCAAGAGTACTTGAAGGCCAAGCTTTCTTACCAGCAAGATACAACCACAGGAGGGGGATTCATCTCAGCTGCCTTTAGCTGTCTACCCGCCAGCTGTCTAATCCAAGTTAGTTATCTATCTAGGCTATGTCTTTCGTCACTGTAGAGGGAAAGAAGTACCTCCAAAGGGCAATTCATTTCATCCTAGAAAGGTGTGTTTAAAGGTTTCATTTGCTGAGACGCCGACTTCAATGGCAAATCTGGCTTAAGTAGCTTCCGCCCCTGAATTTGCAGTTCCCCTCCCTTTGGATGTGCTGGTACAGCTGTTGCTGGGACCATACTAGAAGAGGGAAACTGAATAGATTTGGCTTATTTTTAACCTCACAAGAGACTCTTATGGAAATTAAGGATATGGTTTCACAGGCAGCTGAGCTGATTTAATGGCTAATTAACACTGAAAGGTGAAGGTCTGGGTCAACTTCCCTCCTCCTCTCTGTCAGGATGGTCTGGTCCTCCCTTACATGCCCAGCCATGTGTTTCCATCCTCTCTGTGTGTCAGCACGATGCTCCTGTACTTGCATGATGAACTTCTCAGGGGAATCATCGAACAGAAAATGAGCACTACCAAGCATGATAGTTTTTTTAGCTACATTATGTCCTTGATTTTGCTGTTGTTGCACCTACCAGAATGGTAGCACTGGTGGTGAGGGAAGAGAGTGTGGAGGAGGTTGGGCCAGACCACTTGGTAGTAGTGCATGTTTTCATGGATGCAAAATGACTCATGAAACCAGACACTACATAGTCACAGGGCGAGAGGTAAGGTTATGTCATGCTTTAAAGCAGGTTGCCCAAGACCGTGTCCAGATATTCAAAACCTGACTGGACACGGTCCTGGGCAACTTGGTCTAGCTGACCCTGATTGAACAGAGTGTTTGAACTAAATGATCTCAAGAGATCCCTGCCAACCTCAACAGTACTGTGATTCCATGATTAGGGACTGTCCCCCACAAAGAGTCTTTTTATGCTGGTCAGATCAGTGGTAGGCTTTACAGCTTSGTCCCATAAATAGCTGTAATGGCACAATTGAGAAGGTGGCAAACTGGACCACCAGAGTGTGAACACTTGACTGAGGGTGGTAGGGAATGAAAATTTTATAAACCATTTTTCCTGCTGCAGTCAGCATCTTGTTGAGCAATGTTTATGTAGTTTGGAGTAATTTTGTTCGCTCCAGGCACCTATTTCATTTCACTGATTGTAAGGGGAGCCTTCATGAGTAGCTTAGATTAAAGGACTAACTTTCAGATGACTAAAGTTTGACAAGAGGAGTGTCACTGTAAGCTGCTACACATCAGTGCTACTTGAGGCCCAGAATGCAGCCGTTGTGAAGGGTTGGCTAGTGTAGCCTCAGAGGGCTCAGGGAAAGCCTCTCACAATATGGTAAAATCATTTAACTCCTGGGCCAGGTTTTTTGACGTTAATGTTATGCTTGGAAACCTCAGCCGATCACAGCACTTTCCTGATTTCCTGTCTCTAACTGATTTAAGTGGGGACTCCATTAGGACATCACAAATGATGTGGTAATTTGGTATGCTTACAGCCTCTTCACTTATTTAAAAAGAATGAAGGCAATGGGTGAGTCATCCATTATTTATTGATAGCACTTAAGAAAGCACTGTGGTAGATGCTATTGCAAATGGACATATCGTGATTGAGAAATAAAAGTCTGTGGATGACACTTTCTAAAGTTTGTTTCAAAAGGTCTTTCAAAAGGAAAAGTTTCCAAGCTTTGACAGCTTTGAAAGGATTGCTTTGGAAGCTCTAAGTTGCATGAATGGCTATTTTCAGATGGCACTAAAAAGCCACATAAATTCCTCTACATCCTCAGATGCCCAGATGTTGTACCTACTTCTTGAATGAGGAAGGCCAGAAGGTAGCTAACCTACCTTCTACCTAGCCTACCTTTCATTATGTCTTTGGGGATGAACTGTATCCCTAGATCAGTGTCTAGGAGAGAACAGGACCTAGAGCCTAGCTTCTCCACGCCACCTTCATGACTTGCTGATCTTCAGGGTATTTCCACAAAGCAGGACCTCCTTAGAGAGACTGCAAATGTGGTGAGTCACCGTAAGTGAGGATCCAAGAAGAGGTACCCTTCCCTTCTCTACCTGTGGAGGCCTCAATCACAATTTCTCTTGCTTTCTTGCCAAACCAGACGTGTATTAGAATTTGACCCCTGCATTGCTGTCTAATGACATAAACCTACTCACAGGTTTCCTTTCTTATGCTCAGTATATCTAGTATCAGAGAGAGGTGGAATGTATCATGTGTTTATGAGGCGGAGTCAAACTGATAACCAGTGGCCCTAGAAACAGTGTAATTAAGTTACAAAAATATAGGGCTAAAATATTAGGGTTGGGACTCATCATCCCAGCTTCGAATGCTTACAGCATAATGTTTATGTCTGAAAGAGTTGTCTAGACACCCTTTATACTCAAGGGGAGGAAGCGGGCACTTCTAGGCTGTGATTCATCTGGCCTATTTTAATCATCTTGCTTTGGTGCAGAAACTTCTCTTTCTCTCAACTGACTATAAAGGAAGACTAGGTGAGCAGATCAGATGAGTACATCCACATGGAGGTAAGAGGAGTCCTCTCTTAGTGTATACCAACCACAGCACACATACGCGTGTGTAGTCTGCCTTCCTGTGTATGGGGGAAAAGTTAGTCTCTTCCATAGAAATTGGACTGCTGCAACCCAGCAAACGTAATAAAAACTTGAATTCAGCTGGCTTTCAGGAAATGAGAAAATCAGTGTGTGGCTGGAGGAGAACATAAAGGAGGAGACTTTACTGGTTTAAAAGCACCAAGACAAATACAAAACTGCTGGCCTGTTCTTTAGACTCCTGGAAAATGGGTCCAGTCAGTTGTTCCTATGAGCATTTCACTAAAAAATGCAAACCCCTTGCCAGGTGAGATATTTGCTTTTAAGTTTCTGCACAATGTGGAGCCATTCAAACTCACATTCCTCTCTGCTATTTGTATACGTTGCTACACTTTCCACTTTTTCTAAGTATCTTACCAATGTGCAGAAAGGTTAGTAGGCGTAGGCTTGAGCCAACTGAGGATTCTCCATCTGTACTTGGAAATTGCAAAACTGCCGTGTCTCTGTATGTAATTAGTTCAAGCACTGTGCCAGACTAATAGGACTACATAGCTTCCAGATTATATCTGATGGGCTCGGAGTGATGGAGACATCAGAAATGTAGGCATCTACTCCGCTGGACTGGGAAATGTGTTTGTGACATCAAAACAATTTTTTTTTCTGTTGAGTGTTGTGTAAAAGAACTAAATGAAAACCATCAGTGCTGAAGTCCTGTGCTTATTCTTTAGAGGAGATTTGAACTTTGCTACTGGGTTCTTTTCTGCTGTAAATATCACTATATTTATTTTGTGCGCAGTCTTTGTTGTTATGCTGCATTGGTATCTGAGTAAAACTGAAAACTTATACTGAACTAGAAATCAGAGGACATAAACTCAGAGAACCTTTTTAGTTTCTGTGGGATTTTGAAGGACCAGTTGTTCTGCACCGGTGCTGGAAATGTTGCATTTTGACTTAATACATAGCAATATCAAAACCAATATCAACCCCAGAAAGTATCTGGTTTCCACTGGCAGAAAAAAAAATCAAATAACTGTGGGGTTTTTTTTATTACTGGACTTTTGTGCTTTCACAAAACCTGGATATTTTCAGGCAAGACTTTCTGCCTTCAGCCACCCATAACAAACAAAAGAATATGTTAACTACTCTCCATGTATTTTTACTGTTGATGCTGGAAGCCCAGAGGGTCCTTATCTCCTGACTTTTCCCATAGCAGACCGCAGGGGAGCTGGTGACCAAAAAACCCCAGTCTCAGACTCCTGTGCAGAGTTCCTTGGAACTTTCTGAAGCTTTGCCTATATGAAACATTTTTAAAATGATGAATCAGCAAATTCTGCAGAAAAAAGTAGTTTAGTGGAATTTTCCTATCACCTTTTTTTCTGCTGAAGTCACTGGCAGTGCTCCCATTTATATAAATGGAATCAAGGTTTCATCTACACCTGTGATGGTCATATTTTGCCTATAGTTTTGCTGTGTGCAAACTTTCTATGAAAAATGTTACTGTAAGAAATCTAATTTTCTTCTCCCCTCATTAGCCTGTGTAGGAAAACAACCCATAAGCACTGTGGACTGTGGTACAGCAGGTTAACGAAATCATTTGCATTTTATCAAAGACTAATGAAGTGTTCTCAAAAAAGTTCCAAGTCTGTCAGTACCTGCTGATGTAATTTTGTTAATTTACAATAAAACCCTTCTTATGCACGTTTTCAGTGACCTCTTACGGAGCAGGAAGAGAAGTGTATACTGTTAGGAAGCAAAGTAGGTAGACTCCAAGGTGACATGGTCAGACTGCATCAGCTTGTTTGGAGATGGAGGAGTTGGGATTTCTGAGGAATCATTGAGGGGAAGCTCATGTTTTCATTGATAAATAGCAATATAGCCCAAGTGCTCCAGTTCAGTGCTCAGGTGACAAATCACACTGGAAAGCCACCTGTCCAGAACAACCATCGAAATGGCTTGGAAAGCCTCAGCTCCCATTGCTGCCACAGGAAAAGCTGTGCTGTGTACGTGTCCTTTTCTTTAACGGGAAAGTCCTCACTGTGAGTGGCAAAGCAATGGTTATATGGTCCAAAGTGTCCGGATGAGCGAAGCTCCCTGACAAGAGGGACAGGCTTTGTCTCAGGTGACTTCAGTTCCTTGAAGGTCAAACATCTACCCTGAAGCTGTGGTTCCTTGAATATTTGTCTTGGCAGCAGTGCTGCTTTAAAGCAGTTCTTGCTCTGGCTGCTCATTCCTGCTCCCATGTTTCTCCTTTTGATGGAGAAATACTGCTCTTCATGTGGCTATGCATTGAAATGCATTAACCTAATTCAAGGGCGGGGGGAAACAACCATACAGAACAACCTTTATATTTCTTTTTTTTYCCCATTGTTTTTCAGCTGGACTAGTTCTGTCATCTGATTCACAGAATGTCCTCTCAAAAAGCTGGGCCAGCATCTCTGAGGAGCAGTGAAGTTTGGGGAGAAAAGAGAGGGGATGGGAATATTGTGTGCTGCCAGTGCCAGAACTGTAAACTGATGTTTAAGATACATATCTCGCAGCACGGGATGAATCACATTCCAGAGGTGCCTGTCTCTATCTGTTGACCATACATACAGGCTAAGCAACTAACTTAGATGAAGCGAGCCATTCAGGTGCCAAAACATAGGTGCCTACTACCCATCGTGTGCTTTAGGGTATTCTTGGCCTCTGGCTGACACTCTGAAGGGTAAGTAAGTCCTGTGGGGGGGGGACTTACAGATATCTGCTGGGCCTGTGCAGCTGTCTTGACTCTGCAAAGATGTCTAAAATGGCACTAGATGTGTGTGTTTGGGCACCTGAATTGCTCTAAAAGTTCAGCTTTAGACAGTTACAGCTAACTTCAGTTAACTAGGTGTGTGAAGATCTCTTGTCAGTGTATACATGCAAAGTCCGCACGTGTGGACCTCCTCTCCCAGCCTTTATCACCCAGTCTGGAGCAGTGCGCAGAAGGGCTCATCACATGTGTCTCCTAGTGAGTGATGGGGAGCAGAATTCAAAAAACAAATGTGAAACCAGTGCAGCCAGGGGTAACTGATAACTCATCCCTATTTTTTGTTCTGGTGGCTGGAAAAAAGGGAAAATAGCTTAAATTATCCTTGAATGAAGTTACTTTTTTAGTGGCTATGCAATGAAATAAAGGAACAACTTCCAAGGGAGGCATAGACTCCAAAAGACAGTGCTGAGGACGACTCATGGCCTTGCACCTCTCTTCTCTTTGCTACCCTTGGTATGGACATAATCTGTGGTGTTGTGAGCATGCGTCTGTGGCTTCCAGCAGCATCCCCCAGAAAGAGCAATTATTCTACTTGTGCACCTGGGAAGCAATTTGCTGCTGCCCTGAACTAGCAGTAAAGCATCTCATGTTACTGGCCAGTAGGCTTGAAGGCTTCACCTGTTCCCATTCTYGGCTGTCTACCAGCCCTGTAAAGGGAGGGGATATCTTTTATTCTGTGCCTACATAAGCCACAGGAGGGAAATAAGGAGTGAAGGAGTTTCTTACTCCTTTGCAAGAGCGTGTGGTCCAAGCTGTAGTCTCAGCCCGTGCACATACATTTTAATTCATTTGTAAAAGGTCATTTTTACTCATGAACCTTCTCAGAAATTTCCCTCTTGCTTTACAGTGTATCCATGGAAGGCCCATGTGATTAAAATCCTCAGGCATGCCATGGAAGATGGGACCTGCTTTAATTATAATGTGTTGTTCGCTGACCATTAAATAAAGATGAAATAAATTGTCCCATTTTCTGTCTCCGAGGCTGGTTGTTTGAGCATATTACTCATCTGGGGAGAGTGCATTGTATTGCCAAGGCTGAGAGCACACACATTTATCATTAGTAACAGCACAGGGATGAGTTGCTTTCCTATAGCCTTGTCTTTCGTTCGTGAGATTAACTTGTTTTCAACTTTGCAAATTCAGTGTTACAGAACAATACCATACTCAGTCATTTGAGAGCTGAATATGGTTTTCCCTCCTGTAGAAGTGCACGGTTTTCTTATCTTGAGCAGTATGCTTTTGAGATTTTACAGTTACTATTTACTACTGGAATGGTGTATCAGCCTTTAAATATAGGGGAAGGCAAGGTCTTTTCACTATGCAAGTAGACGCATGCTCTCTTTGCTCTCTTCCATTGGATCTATTTTGTTTGCCAGTGAGAATATTTCATCTGCAGAGTTTATGGACTCRGGCACCTTTAATCCAAAGTCTGGCATTGCCTCAAACCCCAAATCAAAGCCATTTGATATTTAGAGCTGTGGAGTCTGCTTAACCCCCTCTGACTCTTGCCCGTACTGCAAAGTCAAGTCTCTTCGTTTGGGTGTCAAATATGGATTTAAATGCATGACGTTGTTAACCCTTTGGCTTCTAACAGTGATAGGTGTGTTGACTTCAATGACAGGATGGAGAGATGGGATGAAGGACTGATGCAAATGAAGGTGATCATTTATTCTGCCCTGTCTGGTATGATGCCATGATGGAGGCCTTGCTTTGTTTAGCACTTAAAGAGATTCCATGGAGACTTCTTAAAAGGGAGGCATGGGCAGGTGCATATGAAAAGGAGAGAGAAGAGCTTCACTACTATCTTTAGGCATTTGGGTCAGAACTTGACACCTAACTTCTAGCTGGAGCTCCTCCAGAAGTCAGGCTCCAAAGACATCAGTGGGTTTGATCCGTGTTCCCTTACTAGCCATGCTGCTGTGAATCCATGGCAGCAGGAGGTCATTTTTAGGCTCAGATCTCCAGAGAGGCCCTGGTAAACATGCTGCCTTTCCCTCAGCTGCTGCAAAGAAGAGGGTTCTAGCTTCTAGCCTGTGCCCAGCCACTATGGGTTCCCCGCTCCTGCAAATGAATTAATAACAGGACAGCAACTTATTAGCGCCCCCAGGGCACTTCCCAGTGCCTCCTGGTTTCTCTGTGAAAGAGGAGAGAGCAGTCCCTTTGGGGCAGGGACAATTTTATTCCCACAGCGCAAACTGCCAGTGACACAGGCGAGGAAACCCATCTTCAAAGTGAGGAGGGAAGGCAGCGGCTGCCTCGCGTCCGGACGGCCTCCCGCCAGTTAGCACGATGCCGGACGATGAATATTACATGTATTCCCCTGGAACAAAGGATCCGAATTCTTAGTGCTTATGGGGAAAAGGTTGGAGGCAGCTCCAGGGCACTGTGTGAAAGGAAATAAAAAAGCAATTGTAAATCATTACAACCCAGTGGGAGGAAAAAAAAAAGGCAGCCCGTTGTCTTTTATTACAGTGCTAAATCAACGAGAAAGGAGGTGGGTGATTTATCAAGGTGGAATCCACATCGCTTACAACACCCAAATTTGCTTTCCTTAGAATGTCAGTTTTCTGATCAAATGATTTTGCCTTCATTAGCCTTGATGTAAACGCAGTCCTCAAAAGAGCGAGTTCCTGCTCACAAGTGAGAAATCCCAACTGCATGGAAGTGGAGTGGTTGGGTAAGTCTCCTTCTCAAGGTGAACACAATTAAATGTAAAAACCCTAACAAACCCAGGGCCCCCAGATGTGATAACTAATAATACTTAATGCTCTGACTGGCTTTTATCCCTGTTGTTGAAAGCCAGCACTAAGGCAAACACAAGCATAAATAGCTGATCGCAAACAGCAAAAACAAAGTTGAACTAAGATTTTCAACAAAAGCTTTGTTCAAAATTTGGTGATGGGCAATTCCAAGCATAGAAAGAACATAGTTTTAAAATATTTTAACCGCAGCTGCATAATCAATATTCCCTTTTCATGTGCTGTCTATACTGTTTTATTGCACCTTCTGTTTTTTATTAATCCCTGATTCTCCATAATGCTGTGGAACAGCTTCAGCAGACATTCACACATTGATAAGGTGGATTGCCTCAACGATTCCACCTAAATGGATTGAAGGCAAGAGAGGGACAATGTGTGGGCAGCAATGGGAATCTCTTTGCAGCTGAGTAGATTTTTGGGGCAGAGAGAGGAAAGATTTCATGGAAGCTATCACATTGTTGCTTGGTTGTGAAACATCCTGAAATGTAATATTGGTATAATATAATATAATATAAGTTATATAATAAATAATAATTATTTTTTAAGTGTTTGGAAAATGAGGGGACACAGGTGGATCAGCTCATAGACATTCTGCAGTGCCAGCTGTGTTTGTCTGTCTCTGCTCAGAGGGTCTGGGCTGCTTCTGCGCTGGGCACGCTCCAGCAGCTTCCCTGGGTGACGTTTATGAGAAGTAGTGTGCTCGTGACAGCTGCAGTGTTACGTTCTGGTGCAGAGAGACAGGAAACACTCTTTGGGGGTGATCTTCCCTTTTTACTTTTAATTCTATGTTTATCAGGAAGTCTGSCTACCTCTTCATGCTCACTGATAAATTGACCTGGAAGTCAAAAGACGTGGCTCCTTCTTTCTGATCCGTGCTGCTCATCCCTTAAGCACTGCAAATGTGCCTGGATGGTAGACACATATGGAGGGGACATGGGCTGGGTGGTTGGTGTCTGGAGGAGAGACAGATCGACTGCACCACAGAGGTAACCCAGCAGGTGCTGACCTGTGACATGGAGGCTTTCTGGGAGTCCATTCAGAGCTTTGCTGAGGAGACCACAACCAGTGGAAGAACCAAAGGCCTGTGGGGAAGGGGTACCAGAAAGTTGTTTGGAGCCAAGAGGGAGATGGATTAAACCTCTGCAAGAGCTGGGTATATTCTTTTTCATTGAGAACCGTTGACTGTTGAGGTCCTGGGAGCATAGTTACAATGCAGAGGCTGGGGTGGCCCTGTCCAGATTTTATCTAGGAGCAAGACTCCAGGGCGTACCAGACCCTCACTTACACTGTGGTTTCCACAGGTTGTGGATATTTTGTTTAATACTGGTTCTCTTTCCCCTCCTTCCCTAAAAAGATGTAATAGAAGGAAAAAAAAATAGAGTTTAATAAAAATGGTAACATTTGCTAAAAGTTACAGAATAGCTTCTACATAAGGGCTAAGTAGGTAATACTATTCAGCCTGGAAAAGAGGTTGCTGAAAAGGTTATGTGAAAGACTTGTAAAACAGTGAGTTATAAGGAAAAGTGAATAGCAGACTCTCCTATTCATTATAAAAACTAAAGGGCATAAAAGAATATTAGCAGACAGTGAGTTCAAAACAAACAAAAGGAGGTGTTTCTTCACACGGGTAGTGAGCAACGTCCATAGCAATTGCTGAAACTGCTGAACTGCCTCTTTTATAAGAGTAATTCATGGCAGAAAAATTCCCCAAGGGCTGTTGAATATAAGGACATTGCCTCTGGCTGGGAAAGTCCTTGAGCTGCAAAGTCTGCAAGCCTGGAGGAATGATCTGGTGATGTGTCTGTCCATGCTTGCTCTGTTCTTCTTCAGATGGCCAGATAGGGAACTAGAAGGATCTTTGATCTGACCGAATAAATCCATAATTGTGGTCTTAAAGTTCAGGAAGAGTTTCTGTCCCTCTGCATCTGTTCCAAAGACCCATCTGTGGGAGGGTCAGCCTGAAACATTTTTAAAGACGCTCTTGTTCTTCCACATGCACATTGCCGCTTGCTGGTTTAACCATATGGGTGCACGCTACTGTTGCTACAGCCTGGGAGACTGGCGTGCAGAAAGGAACAAAATCCTGTGCTTATTCTTTTAGAGTATGTTTGGAGTGCTTTTTAAAGTGTGTTTTTTCTTTATTCTCTATTCCCAATCATAAGAACACAGCCGTACACTGATGAGCTAAGTGCACTGGGCTTAATTATCTGTTTCTGTGCTAGGGAAAGACATGGAAAGGTAAAGATAGCATAAGCTACCGTGGGGAATTCTTGGGTCCCGTGTTTTCCAGGGTGTATTGCAAGGCCTGCCAGCTCCTGATACGAAGATAGCTACTTCAGAGCTGCTCTAATTTATGCTTATCTTTCTACAGGCTTTGGGAAACAAGTAACAGGAGAGCAGCACACTCCAATTATGCCCTTGATACACTCCTTATCCTGAGGACCATAAGCATGACAGCCTTTATTCTGTCTGCTCCTTGTGGCTGCTCCTTGAGGAGGCACAGCAAAAGGGAGAGAGGGGGGAAGGGAGGGGAGTCCTGCATAGGTAGCAGGAGGGTTGTTTCTCCTCGTTTTAAATACCTTCAGGATTTTTCTTTCTTCTTGGATTCTCCTATTTATGAAAATGCAGCCTTTTGCTGGTGAGCTAAGCTCACTTTAGTTTGCCAGAGTAGGATGAAATTCCTAGCGTAATGGGGAATCATGCCTGCTAGACTGCTGCAGGCAAACTGAACATCAGTCCAGAGATTTCCAGAGCTCCATTGTCTCTGTCACTTGGAATTCCTCCATCCTCCTCCTCATCAGCTCACCCTCTGCATCCCGCATCCACTTCCCTAATTCACATGAACAAGACAATGCATCCTTCCAAAAATAAAAAATAGGAACTGGGAGGCCACTGCTGTGTGATTTCCCTCCTCCCCACCTTCCCCCTCACTCTCAGACATGTTTATGCTTTCATTCCTCCCCAGCCTGCCAGGAACAGCCACTAAGGCATTTGACTTTAAATGATGAGTCTGTAGCTGGGGAGGGCAAGAGGGTGGTCTCCTAAGCATGGCTGGGAATTATTACTCCAGGTTAATTACTAGGGGAATTTATGTGGTGAGCATCAATCAAGGCTTAGGCACATCAGATTCTGCTGTATAAACCGGCCTGTGCCCAAACTGCATAAGATGACTTTTGTCTTAATATTCTTACTGTGTTTGTCAGCTGAATATATAGCCCAAACATATTCTGAAAATGGGAAACTCAGGCAAAAAACATCAAATGTCCCAGGACTGTGAATGTCAGTCTGCTTATCAAATGGAATAAACTTGAACTGCCTGGGGTGAGTGATAAATAATAACAATTTGGCATTGATGGGAAAAGGGCTAGCGATGGATTATAACATGTTGCCCTTGCGTAGGGTTACTGAATCATGTCAGGGGATTATGAAGTGAAGGATAATATGCATGAGGCAGTTTTGCTAGTGGGATTGACGCAACGCGTTAGAGAACAGCAGGCTTGTGGCACTGGTATTTCCTTCATCAAACCAGAGGCTCTTTTAAACACTTGGGAACAACTGGGTATTATTCCCTCCTGGGACTGACTTCTTGAGAAGGCAGTGTTGGCCAAATAAAAATGATCAGGTGATCCTTGGTAATAAATAGTATTTTTAACTTTTCCAAACAGGATACAAAAGAACCAGAGGGGAATAAAACTGCAAAAAATGAAATGTTTAGAAAAAAATCAGTTGCCCCCTTAAAGTTGGAGCCCAGGCCAAAGATACAACCTGCTCTCATCCTCCCCTGTCCTAACATTTTCCGTATCTCCCAGTTCACCATAAGAAGTGGCTCCCAGTTGTTCCCCGGCGTTTCCTCTTGGGCCCTGTGGAAAGCATCTCATTTGGCCCAAGCTTAGGAGAAGGGTAAGGTAACAGTGAGATGGCTCTCAACCCATGCTGGCTTCATAGGGATGAGTCAGAGAAAGGTGCATGAGATGTAAGCTGGACTTTCTTCCCCATTTCTTTAAGCACCTGCCCAGGTGCGGTGACTTTGAATGCCCATCCTCACTGAGGCCACCACAGAAGAGACAGCTGGGTTTGCAGGTGGGATTCAGCCCTCAGGTGATGCACTCAGTGAACTGGGTCCAAACTTTGGCTGAGGAAAGGCCTCTGGAATCTGAAATTAAGTAAAATGAATTAAATGACAACCAGAGGCTCTTTATGAAACTCAGTGATCTGCAGGTTAACAGTTATAGTGACCAAATGTATTTTAAGAAAAAGACTGAAGAACATCACTAAGGCTACAAAAAAGTACACAAGCTCAAGCTTTACTGCGTACAACTCTGTTGTTTAAACTTGTTACAGCACTTTCACGGCCACAGGATGCAGAGTGCACAACAGGGGSCTCGTAGAAAAGTCCTGGGGCGCACACACAGCACCTGCGAGCAGCGGCCGGGCGGCAGCGATTGCTTCCTGCCACGGTGCGCCTGGGCAAGAAGATAAAACATGCTGCATGTAGGCTGCCCAGCGATCGATGAGCCCCGATTGACAGCCCACGCTCCAACGGCTCCACGTTCAGCACTGCCAGCAGCACAGAGGGGAATATCTGCTAAATGTCTGCCTGGTTCAGTCGGGTTTTCCTATTAACATTCCTCCATCGTAAACCTTGGGCAAGCGCCACGTAGCCGGGGAGGTGGGAAGAGGGGAGGGGGAAACCCAGACGCATTATTTTGTGATGGTACGGCAGCGTGTGGTGGCTGGGATGTCATCTGCTGCTGGTAGGGGAGGAGAGCAAAGGCAAGAGCAGGAAATAGTATGGATCGGGAAAAGCAGGGGAGAGGGAATGCTAAGGAGAGACAGTTCACTGCTGGCTTGTATACGTTTGCTCTCATTATATCCCCCTGGTTGCGGATACAGTCACTCATGGGGATGATACACTGCACCACGTCCCGGCGCCGCAGCCTGAGGAAGGCTTCAGCTTGAAGGGCTGAAGCCATTTAAACACCTGGGGCAGGCACCGCGGGGCCGTCGGGGAGGCACGTGGGATGGCACTCGCACAGGGACGGCAGCAGTTCCCTCCCCCTGAAGCCGATTCCCCTGTCTCTACTCCTTCTTCCTATTGATGGGGAAAAAAAGCCAAGATTTAGAAATGTTGTAAAAAAGACCCAGAGGCTATTTTTTTTTTTTTTTAGCTGGGGATTGTGAAGTGTTATAGGGATGAGGAACTGGGGCTGGGAACTTGGAAGAGGATGGGGAATTTAGGGACCCAGCTCCCCGAGACTTTCCCATTTGGCACTTCTCCTTGTGACAATTTCAGCTTTCCTAGTGAAAAGCCTGGTTATTGCCACAGCTTGGCAGTGAAGTAAGACTGAGTTTGGGTGGATGTGCCATGCAGAGGTGGACCAGGGCAGTGTCTACTGTTCCTCCTCAGAAACCCTTTTCTCCAGGAGGGAAAAGAGGTGAGTATCTGGGTGACAGCAGCTCTCCTGTGGATGGAGGTGGTTTACAACATATCGGTACTGTACAGTAAGGTTGAAGGTCGTAAATACGCTGATAGCTATAAAGTTTACAGGTGAAACCCTTTCCAGCACCCTCCAGTTTTATAGTGGAAGGATGAGTCCCTTTGCTCTTGCTGGGGCAATGGAAGGAGCTCTGCGCATCAAGACTGACATTCCCAAGTGGGCCATAATCTGCTCTCACATAAATAAACAGCATGCAGCTGTCACAAAAGCTTTCATGGATGCAGGGCAGAAAAAAGAGAGGATAAAGATATGTGGCAATTAAAATATTTAATATTCAAATGAGTCTGATGTCCTATGGAGCTGACCCAGAGTGTGTTCTTGTTAGGAAAAGTAAAGCCAGCCAACTGGATGCTTTCCCTTCCGCAAAGTAAGGGACCACTGTAGCTGAACTGGTGCTCTCTGGTGCCCTATACCCGCCATGCTGAAGATGAATCAGGCACTGTCTAAAGTGTCATCGTAACACAAAACTTCAAGCGTTGTCCTCAATCCATGCATTTTATTACCTTCCTTAAGCCAGTGAATTGACTGATTCCTCCTCGTCCTGCTTTCCTCTGTGATGCCCAGGCAAAAATTACTTTCTCTGTGTTGTTCATGAAGTCTGTAAAATCCCCTGCTGGGTGAGAAGCACCTGCCTCCAATTTATTGATCAGCTTTTAAAATATTTTAAAACCAGTAAACAGACAAATAAGCCTAAATGGCTAATCTAAAGACAAATTAAGTATTCAAGAATGCATTTATTTCAGGGTTTTTGCCAGTTTGCAGGTAATTTTGGTGGCTGTGGTTTTAGGCAGAACAAATGTGGATGCTACCCTGGTTAACGTACAATACAATACTAATGTAATGCCAATTATAGATAAACATCTTAATTAAAAACTGAGGAAAGCATGCTTAGATATTTTCTAGAAAGTAAGATTGGAATGTAATCTGAATCTTTATGAATGCAATGGGGAATAACAGATAATCTTGATGTTCTGAGGCTTTTCGCTTGGAAACGGCATTTATTTTGAAACAGCAAAGCCCTTCTGCATAGAAGTTGCCCTGTTTTCAGAAAAACTGCCTACCATGTTTACAAAAGAAATCAGTGTTTGTACTCAAACACAAGAGGTATGACTATTTTGTATGTCTCGAAATGAAGAGCATGTTTCCCAAAAAAGGCCAATAGGCTGGCCGATGTAATTATTGAAATTCGAGGCATTTTTGGCAAATGCTTTACACAATCAGGCTGTTGTGGTCACAGAGTCATCTTATTTTTGCTTGCCTCTCACAGATGCCTGTTAACAACACGCGACAGCTGAATTCAGACCTGATACAGGCAGAGTTTCTAAGTTCCCTGCTGCTCTCAGGGTCGGGTGGGTAAAAGCAGGAGGATCCTAATGATGTTCTGCTGAAGATAGTTGAGATCAAACAGCAGTCAGGTGTAACATTTGGCCAGGTATTTCATAAGTATCACTGGCTGCATCCTCAGGTGGTGCAAATCAGCCCACTGAGCTCCGTGGGCTGTGTTGGTTTCTCCTGGGACGTTCAGGCACTGCTTTTCTGCCACTTTCTAAAGTGGCTTTTTATGCATCAAGAGGCTCTGAATCAAACCTTTAAGGAGTACATAGGAAGAAAAGTACAATGAATTTAGGAGCAGCTACCCAGGAAGCTAACTTAGCGATAAGAACTTGCTAATAAAGTGCTCGATGAGAAAGGGAACTGATATTTGAGAGTAACAGGCCAACAATGGAGCTCAAAGGAAATGTTTGAGGCTCTCAGATGTCCCAGCTGATTTTTGATGCTGAAAAGATATCAGATAGTCAGAGCTAGCTGCACACTGGAGACTAGTGCGAAACATGCTGCGAAGTCTGTCTTCCAGCTGACAAAACAGCCAAGCCATTACAAGGCAATCTGGCTAGCATTATATCTTTCAATATATTTCCAGACTTCACTTTCTGAAATCTCCAGAGGATCATGAGCCTCCAAGGTCATCAGGGTTTCGACCTTTCTTTTATTGCCATAGCAACCAAAGCTGTCTTTAGTGTTTAAATTAGTTAATCAATTGCAGTCCTTGATTTATGCTGGTTGGCAGCAGCCATCCTTGAAAGCTATTTCAAGACTAATATGTGCTTTTATCACAGGAGGGTATTCCCACACCTCAGTTGAATAAGACCCTTTGATAGAGGAATTCACTTCATCATCTGAATTCAGTACCTCATCTGGGGCCAACTAGCATGAATTACTATTATAGATTTTTTCCCCCTAGAATCATCTTAATTCTGGTTTACAACCCCTTAGAAGAAGACCGGGGGTCACTTAATTGGAAAAAAGCACAGGCTCTAATTGCTTGCATAAAAAAGGAGAATGCTCCACCTTTGAACTGTGTGTAAATGAAATTACAATGCACAAACAAATTAATCACTTCAAAGAACTCTTTTGAATGAGGTCAAAATATGAACCGTTTTCTGTTTAACTGGCATATTCTGATAATCCCTGATTCTTCTGAGAAATAACATGGAATAAAGGATTAAGGGCAAGGTTACCGACTGAAATGCCCCGAGATTCGGGACTGTCCATTGATTTACTGTGTGGGTTTGGGTACATTAGTCCAGCCCTCTGCGACTCAGTTCCCTGAATTGCAAAGTGCAGCTAATACCTACCTTGCTCGAGTGGAATCAAAAGGTTGTGGTGAGTGTTTTCCTGTTTGAAATGGCACCTGCTTCTCTATTTCTTTTCCTTTGTGAAACGGATGTATCTGCAGCCAGTTCTGCCTGTGCTCCAAGCTTGCTTAAAAGAGTCACAGGTTCACATGGATGGGAAGGGATCTCTGGAGGTCTCTAGTCCAAACCCCTGCTCAAAGCAGATCCAGCAAGTTGTTCAGGCTATGTCCAGGTGAGTTTTGAATACCTCCAGGAATGGAGATCCCACAACCTCTCTGGGCTTGAGCTGACACTGCTTCATCTCTGCAGAGATGTATTTATGAAGACTGCACTCTCCCAGCAATACTTCTTTGTACAGTAACATATTTTAATAGTTTTGCACTTAAACCTGCTTTGCCTCCTTGGACAATCAGTGAAGTCAGGCTTTGGCTGTCTCCTGCCTGTGTAGGCACAACCCAAGGAATTACCAACCCATACTCTCTACAGCAGCTCTGTATTAAAAATAATTTCCAAATATTGGTCAAGCTCTGATCTGTGAGTAGGGCTTTCTTTCTCTTCCAGTCATTGGTGGGAGCTTTAAGAATGACAAGCATGGAGAAAGTTGGGAATTTCTTGGTGAACTACTAGAAAACAAAGATAATGTCTTCTCTGTTTTGGGATGTGTTCTCAGCTAGAGTCCTGGATCTCAAAACCAAACACATTTGGTTGAAACAGTGTACATGTACTTCTTGTAATGCCTATCAATACCTATTATTCATTGGGCTTTAGAAAAGGATGTGGACTCTGCAATGCCAAAGCCCACGTGCTGCTGAATTGTGAAAAAGCGCTCCGTACCTTAGTTTTCACTAATGCAAAGTGAAGTGTGCTGTTTGCAGAGTGAAAAATAATCCCTGCAGTCCAGTACGGTGATTCTTTCTGTTGCCTTAAACTGGTGGCCCCTGGGGACATGTTCGCCTGGGCTGGCTTCTGACAACATG
Organism: Phoebastria nigripes; assembly: GCA_035582835.1. Taxonomy (NCBI): domain Eukaryota; kingdom Metazoa; phylum Chordata; class Aves; order Procellariiformes; family Diomedeidae; genus Phoebastria; species Phoebastria nigripes. The sequence goes on from JAYKAV010003288.1 coordinate 2,635,737, forward strand.
ACCTCATCATTATGCTAAACCAATGTTCTTCCTGTCTTTACACAAATAGTCTTGCAATCCAAATGAGCACACTCTTTGTTATTTTAAAGAGTGGCTGGTACCAAAGCGAATCATTTTTCTTTTGATTAGCATTTTCAAAGGATAACCTTCGTGAATTTTCCACAGAGGCTGCTACTGCTGCACAGTGCATCTGGTTGAGTTTTACTCATTTAGCAATTCTTGGCCTCAAAATGCCGTTGTTCCTGGGACTTCCTGAAAGCTGCGGCATGACGGCCGGTGGGGACAATGCCTTTTTCCTGATGTGCATTCACTGTGTGGTAGGATTCATGTTTTACACCCTCTGTTTACTGCCAAGAAGGCTATTCTTGAGGGGAAGGTGAAACCAAAGAAGAAGCATCTTTGTAATGTGCAATGGCAGCATAGCTGTGAAAGATGTGGAACTGAGTGCGAGCTCGGAGAATCAATAAAATCAGAGTAATTTTCATATGCTTGCTTACAGCCTTGGACATATTTCCCCTGTAGCTCTAAGAGGGCTTTCATTTGGATAAGTGTCGATGCAACTTTGATCACAAGTTGAGGCTTTGCCACATGTCTCAAGTGCTATCAAACGAACTGACAAGCACCATATTTGCAGTTCCTCTGGAACAACACTAACCATTTGCAGAGGGATTAATTAGTTATGGTGCTCAGGGAAAGGATTTCAGTAGTAACTTAAGGAATTTATTGCTTAATGTAAAATAAATGAAGTGGGAGAGGGGATGGACATTAGGATGCAGCTTGCAGCTTTATAATATTTAAGCTGATTGCAGGTATTCAGAATAGTTTGAATATCACTTTGGCACCAGCCCTGAGCCTTTTAATCTGATCTTATTTTCTGATGTGACTCTGCAGCCGAGAGGCACCCAGGCCCTTTGTGAAGTTAACAAAACAAGACAAATGGTGCTGGTGCTGTGCCAGACACCGCGCGGTCAGCGGCCATCAGTGATCCTCGCTGCTGCGATCCGCGCTGGGAGCAGTGGCAGCATGGTTTCGGTTGGAGTCGGGATTCCTCGGGGCTGCTGGACACTGTTTAAAAAGTAACTATAAAAACAAGAGGCTGTGGTGGTCTCTCCCTAAAGAGGAGGTAAACCCACAAGATTTAAGAAGACAAGGTCGGGGCACCTCAGAGGAGGTTTGTATTTGACTTTTGAACTCCTTCGTGGCTTTTTGGTCTGACATGGACTGCATCTCCCTTCTGGGGCAACACCATAGCACTGCTAGTGTGTGGGATAATATATTCAGGCCTTGGTCGTATAGGAAACCCTTTAAATCATTTGGTAGCAGCACCCCTTGTGGGAGTGAAAACTGCCTACCAAAGAAAGCAGGGTGAGAGGAACCTTCAAGTAAAAAGCAGGATTTAGTGATTTCTCATTTCAGATACCTGGTACTAAAGCCATAGGATATCATCTGAAGAGTCAAACTGAGGAAAAGTGACTGAATGAAGAAACCTGTGCTAACAAACACATGTAAACTGCAAAAAGCAGAGCATGCAGTATGCCTTTGCTGTCCATGTTACCTGTGGGGAATGTTTTAATTGTGTGCAGATCAGGAGCGGTTATCTTTTACCTTGATTTCAAGTTGCATACCCTTGCATTCTCCACCAGGCTTTGCACTCATTTTCTTTTCTTTTTTCCTCTGTACTTTGCCTTTTCCTAGCTTCCTCTGCTCTTCCCCCCGTTGTTCTTTATTTAAAAAAAAAAAACCTGCAGAAACTTCCTATTTCTGTCTTACCATCTGGTCTCACTCCACAGTGGCTTTCCTGCTAGATCGCTGCCGCTGGAACTGCATAGCAGGTATATGCTATTCCAGGCACATAAATTTTCCAGAAGCAGCTGTTACAACAGTGGTTTTTGCTTGGAAAATGCAATTTCAAAGGCAATTAGGATGATAGTGGTTTGGACCCAGGATATTTAAAAGCCAGGCACAATTAAACCAAGATCTTTTTTTAAAAGGAGAGGAATCTAATCTTTATAGCTATTATTCCCTCTTCATTTTAAGTACCAGAATTTTATCGTATCTTTTTCTCCTTTCCTTTTTTACATAGAAGCTCTGATTTCCCTTATAGACCATCTTCCCTTCCCTCGACACAGTATTCATCACTGTAATATCCAAGTGTCTTCCTCCATGTGACTAATCATTGTCATGTGTTTTCATTCCCACCCTCTCCCTAAGAGCAGTAGGATGTTCAGTGACATCATTTTGCAAGTAGTAGGAAGAGGTTCTGTTTGGGTTGTGGTTCTGTTTTTTTCTTAATCCTGGTTTTTGGTTGTTTCTTCCCCGCCCCCACCTTCTAGTTGGTGCACAAAGGCTTTCATTTTTCTCTTTCTTTTTCAGTTCGCTCTAATAGCCTTCAACGTCTTCAGTCATTCTCAGTGCATCTCCACCTCACAAATATATCTGGATCTGAGATGATTAATCACGGCATAGCAGTTTATTTTCTCTAAGGTATACATAGCTGAGTAAGATTTAATGTGCTTCAAAGGACAAACTCTCAGAGGAACAGCAGGACATTTAAGTTCTCTTTTTGGATAGCTAGAGGAATTGTCAGGAAGACAATAATAGTGATATAGATAGATATTACAGCGAGGGCAGTGTGGGGAGAGGAGAGGATTTACTTGTAAGATGCATTAGCAGGGGACGACTGCTGTCTGAGACCTGACAATGCAGGTTACTGCTCAAAGTCTATTTTTAAAACTCACTCTATCCATGCTGATCTCTTCATCCAAGATCATTTCTAGCAAGTGAAAGCTCATAACAGATTGACTTTTCCAAATTAGCCAAGGATGATGTTTTCTGTTGATTAATGAAACCCCGGCAGCCAGTGAACCAGACGACAACAAAACCAGGCTCGTAAAGCACTCACTCTGGTTTGTGCAAGCCTCTGCACCGAGCAGCATTCCTCCTACCCCTTCCCCTTTGCCGAGTAGTTGCCGTGTTGAAAAGCATGGCTTTTAGTCATCCTGAAAGTATTTGGGAGCTTGCCCTGAAATTGCTGAAGATGTTTTCCGGACGAGGGTCACCAAGGGGGATGGTGAGGAGCAGGAGGTCTCTGAAAGGACTTGAGAGCTCGAGCCAGGTGCTGCCCTCGCTGTCCCCAGGGGAGCTGAATTGCTCTCCAGGGGGCTGGTTTCGGTCCTACTTGTGGAAGCTATTTTATTAAGTATAAAGTACTTAAATAGTCATTACACTAGGATGGAAAAAGAGGAGTTCCCCTTCCCAAGCAGACTACAGGCTTGTTCACTCTTTGTCTCACTGAATTGTTATTTCTTCCACGCAAAGAGGGGCAAGTCCAAGCCCTGGGATGGGCGCGACGTGGGGCAGGGGACGCCGGGAGGGAACAAAATCTGCTGCTGAGGTGCCCTGGGTGGATGCATGAACTGATGGGCTATTGGCACTGCCCTGGTGCAAATGTGCCAGAAATGAGCTTTTCATGGCCTTTGCTGTTGTTCAAAGTGCTGACACAGAAATAAATCCGTTTGGGATTTTTGTTTCATTGACAAATACTAAAAAAAAGGAAACGTATTTTTGGCTTTATCTGATTTTTTTTTTCCCCAAGCCAATGCTGTTTTCATTTTAGATGCAGGGGCCAATTATGACATAACCCTGCTAGAAATAATATAGGGGATTACTCAATAATTATTTCTCTCTCTATTTTCATTGCTGAACTGTTTCAGTTTCAACTCTGGTGTTTTACTCACTTGACAAGCGGCCTTCATTTTACAGCTTAATGCTGTTAAACAACGCTATCATCTGCTTTCTCATTTTGTAACGCTGTTTAGCACTAATGATTCATGCAGATAGTGTATACACTGTGTAACAGAAAATAAATACCATGGGGTTCGCTAGAAGAAAGGTAATACAATATTTGAGAGCCTTGTTCCCCAGAGAAAGGAAACTGTAATTGTTTCCATAATGCGTCTGCCTGATGAGTTTTGAGCTTCTCAGTCTGTGGGACTGAGCTCCTTCTCCCTGCTGCCTTTCCACAGCAGGCTGAGTTCAGCCCCGAGGAAGGTCTGGAGCACAACCCTGCGTTTCCAACAGGGAAAGAGGAGCGTAGCTCAGCCCCAGAGCTGCCGAGCGGCTGCACCCATCAGGATGGGCTGTGAGTTTACAGGTGGGTGGTGGCAGCTCCCTGGGTCTCTCCTTGGGGCAGCAACATTGCCTCAAATCTCTGCAGCAGTTCATGCAGAGCTGTGAATGTCAGGGGGTTGGGATGTCATCTTCATGGCTTTCCTCCAGTCTGGGGAAAGTCTTGCCCCACCTTTGTAGTCCCTTCTCTGCTACTCCAAGTATTAGCAGCTGCTGGAGTTTGGTGGATGTGACTCAACGCCATGCTGTAGTCACAAGAATACACTCTATCCATCAAATAACTCGAGGGTAAATTGCTGAGTTTCTGAGGCATGCTGTTTTAATCTTCATGGCCTGCAGTGGTTTTGGTGAAGGAAGCTCACCACAAATCACAGTCACAGGTGTTTTTTTCTGAAATCCAGAGGGCATAACCCATGGTCAATAGTTTCAAAAGTAACCAGTGATTATGTTGCCTCACTGCTGGTGGAGATCTTCTTACAGAAGGCTGAATTTCAGAGGCTGAGCGCTTAATGCCAGGGATAGACTCAGCTGAAGGGTGTTAAGCCCCCCTCATTTCATTAGTGATGCCTGCTGCAGTGTGCATTTCCGGACACGCTCTGGGGGGACAGCTCTGCTTGTCACCAATTAGTTATCGGGACAGAAATCAGGTCATCATTCCGCATTCATTAATTCTGGATCTTTGCACTGCAGAATCACCTGGCTGTACCAGAGGGATCCAGGACAGGCACTAAGTCATGGTCATATTCCTGTTGAATTTGCCAAGCTGCACATTGAGTTCCGTGCTGGCTGTTAGGTGACAGATGACATGTGGTCCAGCCTGAAGTTAAAGTGGTTTAGGTCCTTTGAAACAAAGTCATCAAGGAAAAAGTAATGCTTTCAAAATTTTTATCAAATTTGAATAATTGTAGTGAGTTTTTACCTGTTCAGTACTTTGTCGTGTGGCTGTTGCAATTTTTGCTCTGATATAAGGCACCCTAAAACTGGATACAGAGTCTTGTGGACCCGAGCCCACATTTAATCCCACAGAATACTTCAAATTCTGAATATACAAGTTGGACCCCGTAACCACAATTCACGCTCTTTGTTGAAAATTCCCTCCTGCTCTCCTCTCTCCCATCTTTGTGTTTTTGTCATTTGCTAAACAGATTGTAGCTTCAGACAAATAGCTTTCCAATAATAACTAGAGGTGGTAGCAGCCGTGTCAAGGATATTATAAAATCCTGCTGTCTGTGCTGTTTTGCTTAATCCTGACAACACAGCCAAGAGAACCAAGCACTGAACAGAAGGCATGTAAAATCTCCTAATTCAGTATAATGACAGATAGCATACTTTGCCCTTTTGCAGATCTTTATGAATGGCTGAAGTTATGGCTAGGCTTGGATTAAGCAGCATTTCAACCAAAATACTGCATTTGGGTCTTTCAGACATTGAGTCATTTGAAAGATGGGGGAACATTTAATCTTACGCCCACACAGACATCTTCGTTTCCAAAACAGGATCTCTCCTGACGTTTAATGACTCTCCAGCCTGTGTTGAAACTGAATGCTGAAAGGAAAATACATCAGTCAGCAAGGGAGTGCTAAAACTCTCTGTACTCGTTCAAACATCATTGTCAGCATCTCTGGTTTTTGGGGGTTTATACATGCTAAATATTCTGGACAATACTCTTTATAGCCTGGAAAATCTTTATTATGCATATTTCATGTAGCAACTCCTCTTTTTCATGAACCCCACATCAATATTTCACTAACCAATTCTTCTTTACTGACCAGAGTAAAATACTCTGATTCTCCAGGAGCTTGTTCTCAGCCTTGCCTGGGTTACTGATTTCCTTCATGTCTGATCCCTTTTGACAAGTCATTTGTGCCTCTTGAACTTGACTCAGACCAGCTGGAAAATGGAATGAAAAATGGAAACTCTGGAAACTGCTTACTGTGTCTCATTTGAGCTCTCCTTCATAGATGCAGTTCATCTGTGTCGTAGATGAAATATCGGGTGATTCTAACCCCTTTCCTGTTTTAATGGCAATTTTTTCTCAATTAGATTTTTCATGAATGATGGAGATTTTGTGTGAATGCTGTAGTGTCACCCAGTCACTATGAGGGCAGAGAGTTGTCAGCGAAGTAAAGGGAAGGTTTTAGATGAACTCTAATTATAGGTGATTTTGAGCCTGCTTAATTATGTCACTTCTTTAAAGGACTTGGCAGTGTCTGAAGGTGTCAGTAGCCCTCATGAGGATCAGAATATCCTTAGCGACATTCGGCATTGCTGGGACCGGACTATCCTGAAACTGCCCCCAAATAATCAGCTCACTTTCGCATGGCAGTAGACCAGGAAGCCAAGAGCGACACAGAGGCGCAAAGAGACCTAGTTTAAGCAGGCAGCCATCAGCTGGGAAGTTCACAAGATGTTATTTTACCTTCTGTGTTACATCCTGTCCATGCCTAAGAGAATGAGGATATCTGGGGGAAAAAACGAGGTCCAAGGCTTACAGGCAGCTGCGTGGGCTTGAGGTGTCGGCTCTGGAGTCCGACTTGAACATCCTCCAGCAGAATGAGCCACCTTATAATGAATGAGCCACTCTTTCAGTAAAGAAATTTTTCCTAATGTCCAATCTAAACCTCCCTTGGTGCAACTTGAGGCCATTTCCTCTTGTCCTATCCCTTGTTACTTGGGAGAAGAGACCGACACCCACCTCGCTGCAACCTCCTTTCAAGTAGTTGTAGAGCGCGATAAGGTCTCCCTGAGCCTCCTCTTCTCCAGAAATAACACAGTGACTCTCCGCTTTCCTCTAACTGTTATTTGTGTCTCACCGAGTCCTGGCAGAAAGAGTTTAGCTTTTCCTGTGGGAAGAAATGTCAACATGAAACCCAGCAGCAGACTTTTTTTTCCAGGAGATTGATCTCTGCTATTTTTTCTGAAAAGGGACATTTTCCCTTTATTTTCTTTACAATAGTTTTCATCATGTGTTGGGGTTTTTTTGTTTGTGAAAAGATAAGAAAAGCGGATAGGAATTTAGAGCAGAGGGTGAAATGGTAAATGTGATCTTTTCACTAGCTGCAAGTCACTTTCAAACATGGTTTGTAACATTAACAGCATCCATGTGTATAGAAGACCACTGAACGGTTTTGTCCTTTCCACTCTTTGGCACTGACCCACTATAGCTTCATTCAAAGCCACTTTTTTAAAGACAGAAGGCCTTCTTCGGACAACAGCCTTGGTTTGGTGGCATAGTCATAGGCACCTCTGTTGTACCAGGAGGTGCTGGTTCATTATGACCCTGATAAGAAGGGCACTCAGGCTCTGCAAAGTATCACTTCAGGTGCCATTTGTTGGATCCAACACTATAAAGAGAAATAGTCTTGTCTGCTGTGAGATGCTGGGGATGCCGAGTTGTGCAGTGCGGTGTGGAGCTCCAGTCTGGGCGCAGCACTCCACGCAGACCCCGTCTCGGCAGTGGTTACCCCATTTTGGTCATTTGAGCTCTTAAAGGGTTTTCTTACAAGAAAACAACTCCATTCATCATTTCTACTGCCAAATGTCTGCATGAGAACTTGTTGCTGCGCTGTCAGATTAAGGGAAGGCCACGCAGGTGTGTAATCGCTGGTGCCGAGTGGGAGCTGCCTGCGGGCTCCTCCGTTAGCATCACCCAGCTGAGTCTGTCCTGCACCGAGGGAGAAGTGCAGCACAGCACAGGCCTGAAATAAGTCTGCACTCCACATGCATGGTTTTGTCAAAAAGTTCTCACGCAAAATACGTGCCTTAATTTTATTTCAGCAGAAGCAGTGCTCCTTGCGCTACCATGTGTTAGCTAATGCCCCTGTTAAGCTCAGTAGTGGTTTCTTGTGGTGGATTAGCTGTAGTTTCTTCTGTTCCTTGGGAAGGGTATATTGTGTCAATACGTTTAGTCCTCCTGTAAAATCAAATCATTTAGTATGCAAAAGATAATCATTATCATTTGTGTCTTGAAACAAAATCAGGGATGAAAAATACTGAGATAAAACAATCCAGAATTTCAGATTTTTTAAGCCTATAAAATTTGAATACATTGAAACTCACAGATTTTGAATAGATTCAAATTTTGCTGAATCAATAACAAAAACTATTGAACTTATTGATATAGTTTTGGCATGATAGTTTCTTTTGTTCAGTTGTTCCTTTTGCACAATTTCTTAGCAAAAGGGATTTTTGAGAAAGACAGGGGGAAGAGGGGAGGGGGGAGGGAGGGAGGAGAAAAGCAAAAGCAAAAGGAAAAGCAAAAGGAAAAGGAAAAGGAAAAGGGAAAAGGAAAAGGAAAGGAAAGGAGGAAGGGAAGGGAAGGGAAGGGAAGGGAAGGGAAGGGAAGGGAAGGGAAGGGAAGGAAACAAAAAGGAAGGAAAGGAAAGGAAAAAGAAGAAAAGAGAAAAGAAAAAGAAAGAAGAAAGAAAGAAAAAAGAAAGAACGAAAGAGAAAGAAAGAGAAAGAAAAGAAAGAAGAAAGAAAAAAGAAAAGAAAGAAAAAGAAAAGAAAGAAAAGAAAGAGAAAGAAAAAAGAAAAGAAAGAAAAAGAAAAGAAAGAAAAGAAAGAAAAGAAAGAGAGAAAGAAAAAAGAAAAGAAAGAAAGAAAAAGAAAGAAAGAAAAGAAGGAAAGAAAGAACAAGAAAGTAAGAAGGAAAAAAAATATTTTTTATGTGTTTCAGCCATAGATCTATTGCAGTTCCTCTTGCTGGCATACGGTGCCTACTTTAATTTTCTTCAAATTAAAAAAATGGCAGAAGAATTGCCGTGCTGAAGCTGCAGACACATCTTTCTGACTTTAATCGTCTTCAACACATTATGTCTGTAACTGCTTGTCCCTGCTGCTCAGTACTTGCATTATTCAAATCTGAACTTTACATCTGACTTTCCTTCTAAAGTTTGTCAGAAACTATCAAATTCACAATTTCAAGTGTGAATTCATTTTTACTAAAATGTCAATTAAAAAGACTGGTCCAGTTTCCAAGTTAAAATATGAAAAGTGTTCAGACTTTTTTTTGCTGTATACAGGGCCAATACAGAAAAAAAAAACCTTAAAAGGATTTACAAGAGTGATAGGTCTCATTTTTTAATTGGTTCCACCTGTTTCTTCCCACATCTTTTCCCAACTATTGTGAGTGTTTCCTTCACATCTTTCACCCATGGAAGTTGCTCACCAGTCCACAGCTCTCGTCTCCTCCAGTGTCTCCTCAAACTTACTTCTTTCACAGTGCTTATGAGGAGGTAATTCAGCAATAGTGACCTAAAACAACATTCAGGTGGATATTCTTCCTATCTGAGTAAGGGTAAGACAACATTATAACTGTTTTCTTACCTCTCCGTTGGCTTGTTGTTTATTGATGTATGACTTCTGGTGCAGTTGCTTAAATAGTTCAAGGCAGGATAAATGAAAGTCGATGAACTATAGGCTCATTTTAGTCAGTGTATGAACGCTGTTAATATTAGAGCCCAAACTCTGGTCGGTTTAAAGCACAAAAAGTTGAATGTTCAAAAATCAAGGGTAAGTTCTCCTTTATACATTTTTTATAAGCCCATATAATCTCTTGACTTCTCTTCCTTTTTTGATAAGATTCACTTTGATCTCTGAAAGAAGAAATAAGATGATCTGTCATTGGTATTTCTTGTGCCTGGAGCATCCATCATGACATACAAGCAAAAATGGTTTCTTTTTTCTGAAAACTACTGCCTACAACAGAAACCTGAGTATGTCAGGTTCATAGCAGGAGCTCCGTCAGGCTCCATGTAATTAGTGGAGGTTTTAAAAAGTTAAGTCTAGATGGTCTAACAGTGTTTGAAGTAAGGTTAGTTCTTTCCTAAAGTTGTTCTTGCTCTTCTTTTCACATTTTGAATCATAGCAAGTGAGGGGGTGGGGAGGTGAGGGAGGCAGGGCATCGAAAAGCCTTCTTCACTTTTAAAGGATGAAGGCGTTCTCCACCTGCACAGCTCCTTGTGATGCCAGTAGAAATTTTATATTTGGTGCAAAGATAGAGCTGTGGCCCAAAGGCTTTGGAGTATTAGGAAAATACAGGCTCCCCGCTTGCTCATTAAGCGTATTCTTTTCTTATCTACAAATATATGCAGATAAGATGCTAATTACGTGGATCCATCTGTTGTATTTAAAGTGTCATAAATGTAGATCCGAAGTTTAAAGCTGTTCATAGAAGCTTATTATATTTCAAGTCCTTCTTTTTAGAGTATGATTTTTTAGAGTACTATTTGCATCTGGAACAAAGTTGAAGAGGCTGGGAAGGCCTGCAGGTTGCCTGTCGGATAATTATGAACCATATTTTCCCTCTCTTTTGGGAACATCCATGACAAAGCATTTTACTCACCCTGGCCACAGCTCCTACCATTTTTGTGGCATCTGCTCCCAGCACATGGACTATACATCTATTAAACACCAGGTGGGGTGGGGGGGAGGAGATGCTTTCCTTCTTTCTTCAGCAGTAATCTGTTAACCTGCTAGAGAATAACTTTTATCTGAGCATTTCTACAAATTTATTTGCCATGTCTGATTTGCAGGTCTTTTGTGACATTCTCTGGCACAAATAAAGCCTTGGAAAGGGGAGGGAAAAGGAAAGAAGCTTAGTTTTGAAGTACCTGACGGTCAGGTGGTAGAACTGGGAGGTCTTCTGATGCAGCTGGATTGTCAGAAATATACTGGAACTTTTCTTTCAGATTTTGCAGCAGAATTAAAATAAAAAGAATCAGGGAAAGATCCAAGCAATGCATTGCTACATCAGTGGGAAAGTCCCAGATGTCTAGCACCCTATTTTTCTCTTCCAGTTCAAAGCAAACCCACATAACACATGGCTTGCTTAAGGAACACAAGTAAGCATTCACATTTGTCTCTTGAACGCGCACTTGAAATTGGGGATTGCTTGTACGACAGCTCTGACAAGAAGACCCCTGAGGTAGCACAGTGGATTTTCCCCGCTCCTTGCCCCAGCACAGGTCCAGCCCTTGGCAGGCATCTTGCCTTCGCCCTCCCTCTCAGATACATCGTCGGAGAGCAGACTGACAAGAAGACAGGAATATTTACAGGCTTGTAGTTTCCTCTTGTGGTCCAGCAAGGTGTGCTGCTTTACAGAGATGCCAAATATATTACAGCAGTTGCTAAGAACTTCCATTAGATGATATTAGAAAACACTAGGCACCTTTCAAAGAAGGGAAGCAGCCATTTTTCAAGCAAGGTGAACCAACAATAAATAAGGACAGGAGAAATAAATCTGTGCACGGGTGGCTTCAGTCAGGAAAAGCAGGAAGGAAGTACTGGAGCATTGCAGTAAAGCAGACTGGTGCCATCCTGTTCAATTGCTGTGGCTTGGTGAGACCTAGTATGAGATTAGGGGACTACAAACCAGCAGTGAGCTAGTTCCCATGTAATCGCTCGGCATGTGAGGAGGCCCTTCAGTCTGGATGCTGAAGATGTCTCTGCATAGCTCTGTCCTCATTTTTACTGCAGATCAATATCTGTGTCAGGTAAGGACACAGACTGAGATCAGTGAGCATGATTTGAGATTTACTACTTCAGAGAGATGTTTTCTTAACAACATGATGAGCTCCACCTTGGCTTTTTGAGGAAAAAGTGTTAAGGGCAATATCCTTGTATCTTGTACTGCATTCTTGCTTGTACATAATAAATTCTATTGGTATTAGTCAGAAAGCTTGCTGAGGGTATCTTAGAAATGTATGTGTACTAAAAAGTGAGAATTGGGCGGATTTGGTTGGGAAATCAGAGTAACCTTCCTTTTAATTTTCTCAGGCCAATTGTAATGGTGGAAATTACTGTTTGCTTTGATTCTTACTAGTTCACTATCTTTTTCCTGAAAACAGTTAAATGTTGAAGCAACTCCCAACACATCACAGCTCCCACCCTGTCATCAAGGAAAATGTGGCTGAGTTAAAGCTTAGTTCAGATTCAGGATCTGAGGCCCTTGAATGTTTGCGATGTACAAACTTCGAAAAAACACAAACCTCACCCAATAGTGAGTCATCAGACGTGAGGGAGGTCTAAGGAGCGTTCTGGGAATCTTTCATTATTTTCAAAATATGTCAAAAGTTGTTGACATTGCATTGGGTACTACATAACTGTTTTGTCACAGAGAAATATTTCTTGTTGGAAGTTAGCCTGCAACAAGGTAGTGTGCTTCCTCACAAAGGCTCGTGGCTACTGGAAGTGAAGCTGTGTGAATAGCTTCACAGACAGGTTAAGAAAGATTTGACAGAAGATAGGTAATGCCTATTGAAAGCAAGTCCTACTACATCATCCAAGTCCTATCAGGAATGTGTAACCAAGTCTGAACAGCTTCAGTCCGTCAGGCAACAGCTATTAAAGCTACAAAGAAATGTAATCAATTTATATTTTACATATTGACTGCTGCACTTTCCAAGATACACCTTCGTATACTGATGCTGTCACAATCCATATGCCATCATCAGTAACACCCTCAGCTTCCCTCCTCACGGATGGAGCAATGGAAGGGGAGCTAATGCAGTTTGACACCCAGCCTGAGACACTCCAGGATCTGCAGCAAAAGCTGGATCACATACTTGGAAAAATTTTAGTAGAGGTTCTCCTCATGCTCCCTGACTGGGGAGGGTTATATAAAAGACTTTAATATTAAAATATTTCCTTTTTTCTATGTGGTCTTGAAAATAATGCCTCTGGGGCTGTTAATGTCTCTGATGTTATTGCTTTGAAGACTGCATAAAATGATTTTAAAGGAGAAAGCTTTTAAAGGACTTATCCATTTCTAACATTGGCAATCAATCTGACTTTGTGGCTCTAGATATAAGTGGAAACTTTGATATAACAGAAGTTAAAGGCAAAAGATTTTACATGACAGTTTGAACAGATGCGTACTTCTAAGTGCTGAACTTTCATTTGTTAGGATTTCATTTAGTGAAGGATGCTCTATAAAACTGCAACTATCTCACTGCATTTGACTATAGATTGTTAAGTGTAAAAGATGTTCTTCTGTCTTTTCTGTAGCTAATTCAATGAAGAGAAAAATGAGCCTTTTCTACCTAATAGCGAGGAATCCACAAGAATTTTAGCCCCTGTGTCAACCTGGAAGGAAAAACTAGGCACATTAAGCAGTATCTTCTTTAGAAAGCCCAGAAAGAAATGTCTGATAAAAAATGTAACAGGTGTTTAGATTGACTTCAGTCTGTTGGGACTTATTCTTACATGTTGCTGTGTGGAAGAGTTTAGGGAAAAAAGCTTCCTGTTTTGCAACATGGTTTCCTCATTTCCATTTCTGAGAATTCAGAATAATTCTCATACTTTGAATGATAAGATTTTTTTAAGATTTTGCAAAAACAAAAAGACCATGGGTTAAATGAAAGGCGGGTGAGCTGTGAGCATTGGGTGGTGGTGTGAGACTTTTACATTGTAGATCAGAAAGATCAAACGATGATAAAAAGAGAGGAATCAGTCTAGTAAGAGTCCCTGATCTGACTGATGGGACACTAATCCCTGGGAAAGACAATTTAAACTTTTGTTATGACATTCTGGAGTTCACATGTCCTATAAATTTACCATGGGGCATGACCTTGCTGAGGAAGGCCTTTCACCCTCATTTTAGGGCAGTGGTTCCATCTTCAGTCTAAGAAACATTTTAGAATGAAAGGGGGAAAAAGTTTCTTTTTTGACAAAGGACAGATTCCAGTATAAAACCATTTCATTCAATCTATTTTATTCCACCATCTATAATTGAGTTCCACTTCTTGGTTGCTCCAAGGTTATTGTAGCAGCAAGAGTACCATCGCCACAGAAGGATTGGATGGTGGATTTCTTACTTACAGATCAATATGAATCTTCTGTTATTGTTGAACTAAACTCAGTCAGCTCTTCTAGCATCTTTTCTGTCCTTCCCATTACTTCTTCGACCTTTTCCTTATTAACTTTTCACCTAAGATGATAATATTTAAGTATTACTCTTTCTTAGAGATGTATTTTTGAGGTTTTTACTTTCCTTATTCTAAAGAAAGAAATATGACATAGGTTGACTGCATCTTTCCAAGTGGAAAAGACATTATAGTATGAATTCTGTATCTCTACATCTTTATAACTACATAGCTGTATAGCTATCACTGGGGATCATGTCTCTCATGTCTGAAATTATTTTTTGCATTTGTGGTACTACAGCTGTTTAGATTACTTATTTCCTTCCATGTCTTTGAGTAATTTCCTCCATTTACATTTTTCCTTAGAATCTTTGCTTTCTTTTTAGTTTACAAAAGACTTGGGTTTTTTATATGACTTTGTAGTATCATGTAGGCTATATGTCATATAGGAAGGCTATATACCTTTGAAATATGAAAATTAATGCTTTACAAATGTCCACATGGACTAAACAAGCTTTCTGGTTTCACACCAGAAGTACATGGTATATGGTACTTATGTGATGTCTCAAAGTTTTGAGCTCATCATTTACAGAGAAACAATATGAGCATAACATTTAGCTATATTTTGAGCCATTATTCAATTCTTTGACAATCAGACTTCAAGGACGAAATATTAATCTGGCTGATACTGTAACCAACCTCTTAGAAAGACAAGCAGTCTGTCTCAAAATGCAGTCTACTGTAATTGTTACGTTTGATCATATTTGATCTACTTATACTTGATCAATTTGTATTTGTGTTATATGGAATTATTCCCATTTATCTATTACAAAAACTCTGCTTTGCAGTCATTGCCAAAGAAGCAGTATCCAGCTAGCCAAATGAGGAGTAGTGAGAACACCTGAAAAGCATGTGTTTCAGAGCTGAAGTTGCAATCCCTGGTCCAAGTTTACATCTGGCCTAACTTTGCAATTCAAAACAACATCCATTTCAAAGTATGTACTGCATGTAAGACAAAATGCTTACCTGTGAGAAGAGGACTGAGTCCTTCCCCTTCCCCAAACACAAGCCTGTATGTGTTTGTGAATGTGGTTGGGTACATTTGAGAAACAATAAAGGCCAGTGAAACAATAAAAATCTCCCCTTTCCCCCCCAGTGCCCCCCAGTTCTTTGGGATTAGCTCTCAGATGAGCAGAACAGTGGTGTTTCCAATGCACTGTGGGGTCCTGGTCCCACGGTTACCCTTCCCGCTTGTGTGCCTGGGCTAAGCCAGGGGATGCGCATACCCATCCCCATCCCAGCATACAGTCAGGACACAGCAAAAGTCACAGACACAGAGGAGGGGAAAGCTGGAAGGTCCTCGCAGTCCCGTGGTCAAAGTGTGGATCTGCGGACAGACGTGAATGGAGTCGCTGGGTTGGTTCAGCTGGGGATGGACACGTGTCTCAGGACAAAAGGCAGGCATCCCGGGAGGTTTGGTTTACCCGAGATGGTGAGCACCGATCTAGTATGTCTCACAGTGTGGAAGACTGAAGAAGACAGCTGAGACAAATTAGCAGGGCAGTATAACAAAGATTACCATCACACGTTAGGGACGTTGAAATCATCTTTTTACGATGCTGATTAGCTCTACGGCCTCGTAGCTCTCGCGCTGAACAAGCACTGCGAGGCAGGGAAGGGGCATTCCTCCTGCGCTCCTCTCCCCTTACCTTCAGGAGCCAGCCGCTGTCTGGCGGCAGCTCTTGGAGCGTGGATTTGATTCATGGCATCCAACATGTCACCCAGGATTTATGCTATGTCAAGGGGACTGTAATCCTCTGTTTAAAGTGCCTGTGAAGAAAGGCTTCATGAAAGTCGGGCACTCTGTTGCATTAGTGAATGTTTATTGCTATTCTGATAGAGTACTTTCAGGTATCATAACTTTTGTCAGACCTGAGCTCCAAGCAGGGAGGCATAAATATCCAGGGGAAGGCTGCTCGCGCTGCATGCGGATTCGCTCCATGTGCTCTCTCCAGTGGGATTTGGCTGCATGTAAGCACAGCAACTGTGAGCATCCTCCCCGCTGGGACCTCTGGGGTGACATAAGGATGCAGAGAGATTTGCCAAGACAAGTGTTAGGCTCAGCACACCGTTTGGAAAGATGCAGAAAGGAAAAGGAGGAAAATGGGGAAGACCTGCCCAGTTGTAGAGGAAGCTTTAGGATGACAAAGATGTTGATTTAACCTTGTGTTGTCATTCCTCGTAGTTGCTCCAGCTGCCTCAGATTCTGACTGTTCACCTAGAAAAACCCAATTTGCAATCAGTGTTGAGGAAGCCATACTTCAGAGATTAAGAAAGACCTTTTTCTCTCACCTCTGCATGTACTGAAGTCATGTCAGACTGAGCAGGGAGCAGAAATAGAAAATATAACGTGTCCCTCAGCACTGAATAATTCGCATGATTTATTTAGCATCTTCTTTGCCAAGTGAGAAAATAACACATTATTACCCATTTTCCTCTGAAATACTGGTGCGTGCCCTGCTATCTCGAAGTAGCCGTTCAGGGTGTACCAAATATAACAAGAACTATTTTACCAGATGTTTTCAGCTTAACATGAAACAGAGACTGGCTCTTTGTTTTCCTAATGTGCTGGCGTGTGCTCTGCTTTCCGAGGGGAATGAACTTGGAGCCAGGTTAGTCACTCACCCATAGATGGAGCGGGGTTAATGTTCAGATGAAAAGGAAAATAATTACGATTTGAGTAGATCAAATTTCTCAGAGTATGAAATAATATACTGAGCAACAGCTATAATTCACATGGCACAGTCACCCACTAATGACATTTCTAGGTTGTTTCTGAGCGATTTCAAGACACTGTGCCATAAAATCTTAATGCGTTTTATTAGAATAAGCATGTGTTTTATATGTAATGATCAGCAAGCTCCAGGGCATGAATGAAGCAGTAAGGGGCTTTCTTAGAGCATTTTTGTTGTATGATTTATTGTGCCTTAGAATTCTTTTTCAGAACTGACATTTGTGAATTATAAGTATTTTTTCTGCCTGGTAATGTGGCTGGAAACAAAACCATGCAGAAAATAATACACTTCTGTATTGTACAAATGCAGTTAATACTCTATTACAAGAAAAAAGCGTTCTCAGAAATTTTTTTTGTGTCACAATATGCAACTGCTCAATACACTAAGTGATCTTGCACAAAGGGAGTCCTGCGATGAAGGTTTTGATTGTTCTTAGATAAACAAAAAGCAGCCTTACAGATTTCATAATGACTTGTAACAGGGTGATTCATAGCAACTAAGCTGTTGGGGTCTTTGAAGAAGCTCAGGGCCTGAATTTTACATGCATTAGAAATATTTTCCTCCATTTTGATGGAGTTAAGGAGCAGTGAATTAAGCATAAAGGGCCTCTGTCATCAGTTAAAAGTACTCCTGAACCAACAGAGTTGTAAGAAGTTGTTGGGCAGGCTCCTGGATAGATGGTTCCCCCCAGGATGTGCAGAGTTGGTGCTAAGGGGAGCAAGATGGCTCAGGTGGAAAGGTTTAAAGTTTCGGAGTGGTGGACGGTGCGGACATGCACCATGCAGTGCCCCTGCATCCTGACGGGGGGTTTATTAAACAGCGCGATTAAGCCTGTGAATACTCCTATGGGACAACTGCATTTTACTTATCCCTCTGAGCAAAAAAAACATCCTTTGCTTTTTACTTTCTTGACTCTTCATTAATCTACTGAATAGACACTTTGTTTGTGCTCATCCCTTGTTCCCACGTACCCACTGCAAGTTCCCATACGAACTCTCCTCTCCATCACTCCATGTCCTTGCTAGCTCACGCCACTTATCTCGCATCTCATTGCTGTTCAGCTCACTGAAGTTGCATTTCCTAGTTTACAAGCATTCCTATTTCAGCCATCCCTTTGGCTTTTGTCCCCATCACTCCTTCTCAAACTGTATCTGTTTTTTGTGGCTTCTGATACATTTGGTTAAGGCTATTCTGAAGAACAGCTTTCTTCTTAAAATTGCCCAGCAAGCCCACCTAGCTCGCGGGCTGGCCTGCCTGACCAGCCCCAGCAGCCTGCAACCCTCAAGAGATGGAGAAAGTAAGATTAAGCTCATCGCCTATCAGCGACTGATCACAGCCTCAGCTGGACTTCATGGATAATGATAACTTAGGCCCAGATCCAGTGTAAGCAGATCTGATTTAGGACTGGATCACTCTGGTGATGTTCAGGTGTGTTTCTCTCTACTGTCTCAAAACACTAGCTCTTCCTTTAGCTAAATTATTTCTACTCAGTGCTTTTGAATGCTGGAAATGTAAAACATGGGTGCTTCCCTGCATAAGGTGATCACGCTGTATCTGGGCCATGTAATAATAATAATTATTGTTACTCAGTGAACTTGATATTACATGGGAATATCAGCTCTCTACCAAAATAAGCATAGTCCAGGACTTTAATAAAGCTGAATCTTCATAATCCATGTGCTGGTCATTGTGGAATATAATGATCTAATTAAACTGTGCTTTGCACCTTTCTGCTCTTCTGTGTTAATCTCTCACTGAGCTCCGGATTAATTTGACTGTTTACATGCTATAAATCCCACAGTGGGTTTTGCCTTTGTGGGACTTTGATGTTAATGCAAAGGAGCCAGTGAGTCCTGAAAAGTCAAGGCTGTTTAATTTTATTGAGATACCACAACACTGAGGTTTTGGTGGTTAAACCAGTTATTTTATTTGGAAAACTTAGGAAAACTCGCAGCTGTGACACGGTAGCTCAAAGACTCCTGCTTTAATGAGAGGCATGCAGATGTCTGTTATTCAAAGCACGAGATAATCATCAGTGTCTAAACAAATTCAAACTGATATCAGCTTCTGCTCATTTTATTATGCAATTTCCACTTACTCCATCTGTCACTCATATTATAAAAAGGAGATGCATGGAGAGGATTTACATGCTTCCTGGAAATAAAACCTCAATAACCAAACAGTGGCATCTGGTTTCCACAACCATTGATGAGAACCATTGTGATCTCTTTCTTAATGCAGGCATGATCCAAAGCACGTTGAAATTTGACAAAAGCTTCTCCATCCTTGTAGTCCAGCTCATTGCTACTGAACCCTTGAAGCTACTGCAGCGTAAAAACTGGCCCCACAGTATGTTCTCCTTCCAGCTTTAATAAACTGCGTTTTGATCCTTCTGACTTGTATCTGAATATGTGCCTGTAAATTAGACTTCACAGATGCATTAGTAGTGTAATTGGGTTGCATAGCAGGTACCCCTCACAGCATTTTTCACGTCTAGAAAAGGAAATTAGGATCCAATGCAATTTTTTAATGTCCTTAAGAAGATCAGAGGGAAAAAATAAACTCCATTAATGAGACACTTCAGTGTCACCAAGGCTTCTTCTGCTTCTTCCCACGTTTTCGTTGCCAGTGTATCACCTAGGCTGGGCTGCATATGATGGAGAGAGAGCCTAGAAACGAAGGAACATCCATTAAATGCATTCTTCCTCCTAGTAATGCTTTAAATCCTCTGATGATACCATCTCAATGGCTGCAAGTCCCCAGCCCGTTTCTGTGCTGAAGAGCCCTGAAACATATCCAGACACAGGCACGGGCCAGCCCTGGGTCCTGATCCTGCTGGCGGGATGGAGGGGGGCTGTTTTCACCCACCGCTGGACCAGAGTGTGGTCCATGGGGGTGCACGAGGCTGCTGAAGGGGGTTATAGTTCACCAACATCCTGAATGATAACAAAGACTCGATTCTCTGCAGGAAGTTCAAGCCGGGAAAGGGGGAGGGCAGGGAAGAGAGAGAGAGAGAGAGCTGTTGGGAGCAATTCATTCACTAATGAACTTCTGGGGGAGGACAAGCGGGACCTGGCTGTGCTTGGGTGTTCTGCTTGAGACCAAGCAAACGTCTTCCTCTTCCGTTACAAAGATCTTAGGCTTATTGTTTAATGCAGTAACAAATATTGCATTAAAATAATTGGCAAAATAATCCCAATAAATAATGCGTTTCTCCCAAGTTCATGCAAAAATCTAACCCAACCCACACACACCCTGCAACATCCCCTAAAATTGGTCACACAACTATTGCTCCTCATCTGTACTGTTTCTTCTTGCCTGGCTTTGATGCAGTGATTTGRCCTAATTTAGCTCTGTCCGTCAAATGGCTACCCACAGTTTCACAAGGCAGAGAGCAGGGCTGCTCACCAAGCCTGTCCCATCCCCAGCACTGCCTGCAGACCGCTGCCTTTTAGGAAAGGTGCTCCTGTGCTCCATGTCCATAAGAGGATCATGATAATCTCCTTGACTATAAAGTTGATGCCCAGCAGCAGCATTAACTCTTTTTTTGCTGGTGAGGTGGAGAAGGAGACCCATGAATAAACTCTTTGGATCTTTTTTCCTGACATAAGCATTTCATTTGCTCCCTGGAGAAAGCAATATTCTTCCCAGGAGCTGAAATAGGATTTACTGTGTATTAATGACTTATTTTTTCTACTCTTCATCCCTAGCTTCTTCCATCTGTATTAAATCAGTTGCACTGGCTGACCTGAAATGTGTCAGCTAAGATCTTCCTGTGCTGAAACTCAGGAAAAACTAGTCTTATTAAAATAAAAATGACAGGTTAAGGAAAGAAACCTTGTGATGATTTTCTTTTTCTTCTACTGTGGGCAAAATTGGAGTTTTTCATGACTCTCTGCTAAGCAAATGTCTTAAGCGTTTCATTTCTTGCTGACGAGTAGCAGCCACCAGTGCCTGATACCACCCCGCCATGCAAGGACTGAGTCAGCCTCTTTCTGGACACCTCCACCTTGAAATTTCATCTGGAAAATGCTGTTATATAGATCATCCAGTTTCCCATCTCCCCTTTAATAGCTGGGGAGGATGAGTGAAAACTAAGGAGGTACAAGGGGACGTAGAAATCGCTCTTGTCTTCCACAGGATCTGCGTGTAGCCAGCCCCTCTCTAAATGACCCTAGAGGCTGCAGAATGGGCTCACTGGAAATACCCATGAAACACAGGAATCTCATCGACCGTTAAATATGCAGGGCTTTAGTTGCCCCATATCAACTGAGCTGCGGTAGCCCCATGGCGAGCACTTCACCTGCCACAAATGCAAAACAGTTTGACTTACCTTGACCTTCTCTCATTGTCTCTCCCATCGGTGTGAGGCAGATTGTTCCTGCAGGCAGCTCACTCCTACCTTCTGATTCAAACTGGTATTTTAGTAAAATATCATGCCACCTTTCTCTCTTTCCACTCCCATCAAAAAGCATCAGTATTATGGCTCTGCCTGTAAAAGCATCATCTGTCTGAGGTAAGAGGTCTGGCTGGGGGATTTGCTCTAGGTAATGATGACAGACCAAGGGGTGTCCCTGATTTCAAATGCTGGAGGAAAAAAATCATTGCATAGCATTCACCAAAGCAAAAGGGCTTCTTAAAAAGAGCAAGCTGCAAACCGAGGCAATTCCAGCCCGGAGAACCCTTCAGGAGAGAATATAAATCCCAGTTTCTCTGTCCTCACTTTTCGTGGACCCTGCTGGCAGGAGAATTTTACTGACATTCATCTTCATCATTCATTTGCAGCATTCACCTTCTGCATTCAAGAGGCATTTTCACTGACGGAGAAAAGCAACAGGACACAGATGTACTCACTGGGGAAGGCTTATATATAATTGAGCATGTAAACATTTGCAAGCCACTGTTATTTTTACAATTATATGAATAACATTGTCTTGACTTGTGCTCATAGGCCTGTCAAGAGCTATGTAAAGCTGGGTGCAAAGCAGCTCCCCCCTAATTCACCACACCACAGGCACTGGGCATGCAGCGAGTACCGGCATTGTGTGGTGCTTCATGCACCCCTGCTTCAAGGCACCACGTCATGGTGAGCACTGGAAGGTGGGTGTCAAAGACACCTTTTACCATGGCTCTGCAGAGGAAAGACAAGCTGTACCTACCGCAGGGACTTTACATTGCAAACTGTCCACCCAACTCCTTTTTATGGTGTGAAGAGTCAATCAAGTAAGTTGTTTATGTTCCTATGCCATTCTGCCTTTGGGAAATATCCAAAATCAGCTGAATTAGTGTCAGCTGAGTGGCAGGGTAATGACAGGGGAGTCCTCAGAAGGCCTGTCTTGTGACAGTTCGTAAGGAATTAGAAAACATTGCCCTTGCACAGCTTTGCAGAGGACTTTTTCAATGCGTGATACAGTAAATCTGTTTGATGATTGTCAGCAGCATATTTTCAGTACTGCCGCTCGCTGGGAGGAGCTTCCACCCAAATGAGATTTGGAGGGATCTTCCTCCCCAGTCGGAGTAATGAGTTCTGAGTTTTGATAATGCTCTTTGTGAGTACAGTGCCTGTGCTCAAAAGGAATATTGCAGGGATACCACCCTTCTTACCCTGGGAGTTAAGCTCTCTTCAGTGGTATACATCGCTCACCATGGCAATGGGAATTGAATTTTCCGCTCTCTGAGCTCTCCTGGATACTTAAACCAGCCTCATGTAATACTATTGTGGCCAGTGTCATTGCACCACTGAAAACTAAATGAATGAATAAATTAGAGCCGTGGCGTTTTGGATTGCTGAATTGCATCCAAGCTTTTTATTGCAGTCATGAACTCCTTTTCTGATGACAGATGGAATGATGCTTATTAGGCAGTTAGGCAGATCATTGTAACAAACGAACGCGAGAAGTACAGTAGCAAGGCTGTATATCAGAGAACTGAGAAGGGATTATCTCTTAAGAAACCTCTTTCCAACACAAATTGCCTTTTGACTGCAGGGCCCCTTCGTATTACACAACAGTTTATTCTCCCTTATTGATGCAAGTAATCTAAGTTTATGGCTCCTATCACAATCTTTTCCTCTTTGGCCTTTTAACTGCCTTTAATATAGAAGCTATTCCCATCTTCTTGAAAGTTTGTGCTCCTTCAGCTTTCAGCTTTCATCCTGCTCCTATTTCGTATATCTCTGAATATCCCTCAATGTCACATTTGCAGTGCTCAGTTCCCTCTTTGTCTCATTTCTGTGCAGTTGTCTCCAAGGCTTTTTCCTCAGCCCCACTCACCGCGTTGCTCCACAGCTGCGCTCAGCCATGGGCAGCACTGCAGGTCCCCTCAGCTCTGCCCACCTCTCCAGGACTTGGTCAGGTGCCAGACCACTGTTTGGATGCCCCTTGTTCCCGTGATGCATGTAGACTGGACTCCTGACCTGTTTGGGTTGTTGCACAGAGGGCTCAGAACAAACTGACCTGGACTAGGGTTTGATAATTTGCCCAAGCTGATTTACTGGCTACTTGGGAGGAGGCGGCCCTTTGCCCTTGGCATGGCACTTATGTTACCCATCAGTATGCCAATTTGGAGAGTTAATGCCAGCAGAATAATAACCCTGTAAAAAGCAGTGATTTTTTTTTTGTCAGTGTAGCTCTCTGAACTGGCTCATATTAGCCTGAAATTGCACGAGGGAAGGGGCAAGAAGGGGGCAAGAAGACGTAGCTGGGAATGTATGGAGTGTCCGGCTATCCCTTTCAGAGGTGGCACAACATTAGATCTGCTCAGCTGTGACATGAAATTCACCCCAAAGTCATATTTTGTGGCCCATTAACCAGGCGGCTGCTTTGTGGAGGAGCCGTCCTGTTGCATGCCCCTCGTATTGCCACCTCTGCCTGTTAGTGCAGCTGATCCCGCACTGCGCGTGGTGAGCTGGAGCACCTGGAAATCAACCTGAGGGAAAGAGAAGCCCCATTGCTCAGCTCTCCCTGTGGCCACGGCAAGTGGCACCGAACATTTCCCGAAGGCAGTGGTGAGCTGTTGTGCTCCAGAGGAGGCTGCTGTGCCTGGGGATGCCGTTGGTGGTGTTTTGTGCTGCTAGTCCTCACAGTGTGGTGTTTGGTGAATGTGAGGATGGGGGCAAGCTGAGTCTTTGTCACCTCAGTGGGAATGAAAGGTTAATGTGGCGGGACAGAAGATTGTCATGTAGCGTTTGGAAGTGACGTTGTTGTCGTGTGTATGTATATATATATATATACACACACACACATACACATGCAATTGTTCTAGGAGAGCTCTTAAGTGCAGATGTGTTTTCCTGGTGAGACATAGATATAAGTCTCCATTTAACTGCTCCCCTGAAGTCAGACCAGAGTGATCCATTTGGCTGTGGAACAGCTGGCCCAGGAAAGCCATAAACATTTATTGCTTGGAGACCTTTGAATTTGGACTGGACACACCATGGTGTTCAGCACAAATGAAAGCAATGTGCTTCAGGGAGCAAAGCACAACAGACTACCTCAAGGAACGAACCGCCCCTCATGAGGGGGGCACTGGATGCAAATTGTCCTTTTCTATCTCCAAGTTGTGCAGCTCTGCTGGATGTGTTAGACTCAGAGACCTGGAACACAGTGATCTGCTGCAGGGTACAGTGGCACATTTTTTTTTTATTTTTATTTTTTGATAGCTTAAGCTGGTTTAAGTATTTATCACTTGCCAGCCTCTCATTCCTGACTCTATGTTGCGCCTTGTCCTCAGGAAGAAAAAAATGCTTATTTTCTACTGTATCAGTTCCCAAGCAGCCACGTAAATGCTTGTGGCAATATCCTGCTGGGGCAGTTGAGGAAGAAGATTATGGGAGAGTTGTGAGCAGAAGGGTGCAGACAGGGAGAAGGAAGCCTTTCAAACCATCCCTTGGTGACAGCTAGGCAGGAAGATGGCCTTATTCTGGTTCTGGTTGCTGACATTGTTGAAGCTGCCCTGACACTGCTAACATGTTTTTCAGGGGGCAGATTCAGACCCAGACTGTAGACACCAAAACCTTGTCTTGATTAGTTTTTATGTAAAAGCTGATTTCCAGGGACATTTTAACCAAAAATAGCAGATGTTTACACATCAAGTTTTGTTGTTGCTGCTGCCTGCAAACTGCAAAAAGTATCTCATATTTAATTTATGCTTATTTCACTTATTTAAAAGCAAACAAAAGATGCATTCATAAACCGTGAGGTAGAGTCATATCTTTAACTGACACTTTTGCATTGTTTCCCAGGGACATATTGTTCCCAACTGAGGTAGGTAGCCGCTGAGATTATCATAAGTGGAGGAGTGTACAAAATGGAAAAGATACTGTGGATTTTGTTCATTCCTGGAAACGCTGGATTTGTCAGCCTGTTGGATTATATACCTGCTTATCGCATCCTCTGGCCAGTCCCTATGGCTTCTGCAAGAGGAACACTTACCCATATCTCAGCCTCTTCAGACCACAGCTTGATCTGCTAGGTTAAATGGCTAATTGAAGGTGAGTGCTTCAGTGTACATTAGTCAAACCCTGTAGTTAAAATGGCAGATAATTTCTTTGTAGCTGCACACAAAGGCAAATGTCTCTGTTTCTTTTGTTCGTTGCCATCCCCACAGCCAGCTATGAAGGGCTGCTGATTTAATTGCATAATCTAGCAGGACTCAGTGGCAGGGCTTTAACTTAACCGTATCTAAGGTATTTGTGTTACACAGCCACTCTTCCTTCTGCCTTCTTTCTATGCACTCGTTCCACATCTGTGTTAAGCCACATGGGGATATTGGAAGATGCTGTATACCCAGATGTCTGCTGGAATCTCAGACTGTAATTAGCTGTGGCCATCTAGACACTAGCTGGAGAGATGTGTCATTTAGTGGATAATGCTTAGTTTTGGTGCCAAGAGTTGTGCGTTCAGGCTTCCGCAGACCACACCACAGGCTGTGAAAGTAGCTGTGCCCACTTCTCCTGGAGCAAGGGCTGTGGTGGGCTCTGCCCTTGGAAAAGTTGGGCTTGTTTATTTGCTTGTTGGTTTGATTTTTTAAAGTGTTCCCCTTCCCTGTTAAATAGAAGGATAGAACGAAAGAAAGTTGAATGAGTTTGAGTCCAGCCTAGGTCTGCCAATAAAATTACATGATTCACTCAGTTGTTTGTTTTACTTTTGTTCCGAGTTGCAATAGTTCAAACCTTGTGTGAACACCTTCTCTCCTCCTACCCTCTGTCCCTCAAGGTCTCCAAGCACCACACAGAGGCAAGAAATCCCTGTGCCTTTTGGAACTATTATCCCCTCTTCTTCATGTAGGGAAAAGAAGGCTTCAAGGGACAATATGAGTAACATAATGGTCGCACAGAATTCCCTGGTGGGGAGAGAAGTCGGCTGTAGCCTTCGTGACTCCCCAGGCCTCTGTAGTGATCTTGGTAACATTCTCAGTCATTATAGTTGCAGCTTTTTTGCTTCAAAAAGCAGCATCATGTCAATTAAAGACAAAAATAAAGCAGTCCACCAGGACCTCATATGTGTATATTCAACCCCATGTCTTTCCTGAGTTGCTCACTCTGCGCTTTGAATCCTACCAGCTGAGGGACAGTCAAAGCTGCTTTGTTTTCCTCCAGAGCCTCGACCTGAGCACTAGCAGGGTCTGGAAGTTGCACCAGAAAGGCAGAGCAGGCAGGGTGAAATGTGCT
This sequence comes from Phoebastria nigripes, assembly GCA_035582835.1. NCBI lineage: Eukaryota > Metazoa > Chordata > Aves > Procellariiformes > Diomedeidae > Phoebastria > Phoebastria nigripes. The sequence goes on from JAYKAV010003288.1 coordinate 2,662,196, forward strand.
CTTTGGGCCTTGGCCCTTTCTGCTTCATTACCATGAAAAGCCTACAATTGAGTATCAATTCATTTGTATTCAACCTGGCTGTTCTGCTTCCAGACCTCCTTTCTTGTCTGCAGCTGACAGGATGTCACGAGGAAGTGACAGGGCAGTGACAGTCTGTGTCATGRTCCACTTCTATTTGAACTTGATTTTTATCTAGTAATGAATCAAGCCATGGGAGTCCAGTCTGGGAAAAAAAGAAAGTGTCCCAAGGAAGCAAGCTGAAGCTGGAAAGTTTTTCAGTCCATTTGGAAATAAGAATGCATTACAATGTGCTTTTTCCCTCCATACCAGACCCCTGTATTCTCACAAGGTAGACTGGGTATAAAAGGGGTTTTGCATTATTTATTAGTGTGCCTCTGTCACACATAATGAGGGCTATAAAGTATGTAAGAGTTTATAATTGGCTATCTGCAAGAAGTAATCCTAAGGGGGCTGTGTAAGGATCAAATAAATTATGCTTCATTATAGTAGTTATGCCAAGGATATTAGAAAATTGTTTTTAGTTGGAGGAAGAAAAAGGAGAAGCAGAAAAGGAAAAAACCCTCATTACTTCCCAGACCCACTTCTGTCAAAGCTTTTACAGTTTGAGGCAAGATTTCAGTCCTCCTCTTTAAAATTCCTGATGTGTTCAAGATGCTAAATAAGCAGTTGCCAAGATACTTGTACAAATAATGCATAAATGGAGTTTATTGAAATTGTTTTATTAATAAACTTTACTGAACTCTCCCATGCAGTTAAGAAGGAATCCCAATTCCCCACTATCCACCGTTGGCGCACCAGCTTTCAGAATGAAACTTTTATCTCTTCTTCTCAGGGGGATATGAATGCCTGCCCCCACCTTTTCCTGAATCTAATTATTGTTCTGATAATTCAGTGGCAGTAAAATACAAAGAAAAAAAGGATGAACAGCTGGTCCTGGAAGTTGTGATGGTATCATTTTAAAATGAACATTTACATTTCAGAAAAGCCAGGACAAAAGGGATCTCCATGCTTCTGACTTAGTTATAGGGCTCTTCTGATGCTTCTGGATAGAATTTGTGCTACAGTGGAGGTGCCGTTGGAGTGCATAAGTGAGACAAGGAAAAGTCTTGTCAGATCCAGGAGGGAGGGAATATCCCTTCGCTTAAAGCAGTTACTGGGTATTATTTTAGTTTTAAATAGAAAGCCAAGGAAGGACAGAGTTTCTCTCATGGTACAATATACTTGGTTTTGAACAATTTCCAGCAGTGGAAATTACCTGTAGAAATAGCGAGCTAAAGACTGTGGCTAAAGCTCTGGCTTCACTGAAATCAGTGGCAAAACTGATTGATTTCACAGGGGCCATTTGTCCCCCATTAGATCTACTTGAATGGATAAGGTTACAAGACTGAGCCTGCAAGGTCGCATGTGCTTTTGTATGTTAAATGTAATACTTTCACAAGTCTAAAAATATATCCCATAGCCCTTATGGTGCCATAGTTGCACCAGGCCCTGTCCAAGCCATAAAGTGAACTCATGTTTTGGAATACATTAGTAAAACAGCATTTTGTATGGACAGAGTTGTGTGAAAACTATTGAAGTCAGGAGCCAACTGCAGGGACCAAGAGCAGTGGAGAGACTGCAGCCTCTGCAAGTAGCTCGGGTCAGCCTGCACACCAGAAACCTCACCCCAGCTCCAGTCTTGGGCTATTTGCTGAATGCATAACTCCGTCAAACAACTTTGGCTTGGGAACACTTGCAGGTGGTTTTATTTGCATGACAGCAAACATAGGTCACTCATTTCATAATCTGAAGTGTAAGTTGAGGGGATTCAAGCAAGGATCAGAGGCACAAGTGGCCAGTGAGGAGCTGGATGTGTCACAGGAGTCAGCTGGTTCTGAACAAAGAATGCAAATAATGGTTAGTATATGAGGAGAGTTGAAAATAAGGGACTTCTCCTCTTCCTCTTTGAAGACTTTATAAATAGTCTAAGTGCCATCGTTAGTTGCTTCTGCAGCCATCTAACGTTCATCTCATAGCTTGTTCATTTTCTGTTTGTTTCCATTTTTTCTTATATTCTCTCTCAGTCCTTGTAGGAAGTCCAGCCAATGCTACTATTGCTCCTTAGCACTCACTACTCTTAGGTCCGAATAAGAATGCATGCTTGTATCTAGCAATTGCATGCTCCAGTCACCAAGTATTAATCCATTAAGCCAATGATCTTGTAAATTGGAGCAGAAATATTAAGTGCTGGGGATGGCATCAAGGCGCTGATAGGCTTTTATCAAGGACAGCCTTTATAGCAAAGATGGACTTGAAGAGTCTTCTGCTGCTCATTAAGCATCATTTCTGACAAGTTTTTAGGAAGAGAGAACAGTAGTGAGTTCCAAGACTCACACAGTTCATTTTAGGGTTTTGCTAGTTAGTGTTGCCATCACCTTCAAGGTCTTCATTTAACTTGATTTAACTCTCCTTTTGGTTTCTCTCAGTTGAAAGCAACGTGTTTGATTCATTATTCAGCTGCTCTGATAGTATTCTGGCATTGCTTTTTGTTTTTTGAAGGAAAAATTCCAACAGATTGTCAAAGCCAGCAGCTGCAGAAATCCTTTGGATAGAGAAGGCTGTATGGAATGGCCAATTCTAGCAGGGACTGCTTAATCCATTGGAGAGAAAGGTGCTGCAAAGGGGGAAGAAAATAAACTGCTCTCTCAGAGCCCCAGTAGGAGTTTAGCAAAGTCCATGGTTTATGGAGTGAGCTTAAATTACCACAAGGAAGATATAGGTTAAACAACATGAAAAACTTCTGTTGCAGACACAGAGCCACAAGAACAGATTGTCTTAGAAGGCGGTGGGATCTCCATTGTGAGAGGCTTTTTAAGAACAGTTTAAACAAGTATTTCTCTTGGAAGGTACAAGTAGAGCTTATCCTGACTTTGAGGCTGAAGGGTGGATTAGATGACTTCTTGATGTCCCTTCCAACCCAAGTTTCCAAGACTTTTTTTGTGTTTTAAGTATGCTCTCTGCACAAAAGAATTTACTAAATGATACAGGAGGAAGATGGGAAGCAAAAGACTCGCAACATAAAGAGCTGGACAGTGCTGAGGCATTACTCCATTGCCTTGGGATAACTCACAGGTGGGTGGGAAGAAGAGGATTTCAAATGAGATCAAAGGTGGGCTCATGAGCTCGTCATGGGAGAAGCATACCCTTCTACTCAGTTCTTCCCTTTCATGCGCTGGTCTTCATTACCAGAAAGAGTTAAGTATATTTGAGATGTTGGTAAKGTTGTCCATATGGATTCTCTCTGGAGAGGATAAGCAGCAGCGCCAAATTTTTCTGAGCTGCAGATGTGCAATATATTTGTAACAAACTGCAGCTCCTATCCAAAATTATGATTTATCACATTTTGTGGCAAACTGAAAAATGGGACCTATTTGAGGGAAATTGACTTGATAGAGTATTTTTTCCTCCACAAATTGGGTCAGTTATTGAGTTTGAATGCCTTTGGATAGAAAGCACAGAAAATTCCATATTTTTCATTTGTTTTTAAAAATAAAAAATATCCTTTTCTTGGGTATGTCACATGAAGCAAACTTCAGAGCATGTAAAAATCATGCAAAACAAAACACAGTCTGACAGTATGGAAACAGTATTTTGAGTGTCACACAGTTCTCCTTGGAGCTGTGCTGAACCTTATCATCCCTCTTATTGAAAACAAAGTAGCTGAGAATGGGGTAATAGTTGTTTTTAGTTTAACTGAGGAAGCCATACAAATGATCAATTTCACATAGAGTCTATTATTGCTTAGATTTGACACCATTTCTTTTGATTTTACACTGTAATTCAGCAGAAAGGCAAACTGCACTGAGTATACCTTTGTTCACGCATAGATTAATTCATGTGCTTAGCTGCATGCTCTGCAAGTGGCCTTGTGGATGCAGAGGGTATTTAAAAAGCTGCTAAAAAGTGCTGCAGCTACAGCAGCAAACAATAAATTAAACTGACCTCTCCTTCACCAGTTCCTATGTATTTCACAACACTTAGCTGTCTGTGACTTATCCATCAGAGAGCTCTACACTTCACGGAGCGAGATGCGTTTGATGGCTGCAGGCCTGTTTATCAACCAAGCTGGTGTATACATTTTTGCAGAGTAGAGGGAGGCTTAAACCTGTGGAGCACCAGTAAGAATAGTATAAAGGGAAAAGTGATTCTCAGCTGTGTTTGGTGACTGCCACTGACTTTTACAGCATTATAGCAGTTTATCTTACTATATTTCCCATCTAGAGAACTGGTTTCCAACCTTGTTTGATTTGAGGGGTCCTACAGACTCTCCAGTAGAAGGCTATTTTTCCAGGTATAGATTGCTTAATAGCGTGTATGAACTTGCTTGGAAGCACTCCTTGGTTTGCCCGAGGGTCTGCAGACAATGTACTGAAAATGCTACTTTGAAGTCTTGAGTATGGCTGAAGTTTTACTGAGATGTGCAGTGGTTGATCTTCCATTAATCCTTGGACAGCTCAACTGAAATAAAACAAACTAAAAAAAAAAAAAAAAAAAGGCAAAAGCCTGGTATGCAGTATTCCCCCACTGGATGTATGCTTTGCATCAGTTCCAGTTCCCCTGTCACTTTGGGGATATGCCACTGAAATGAAGGAATTGGCTGGGCAGCTTTGTTGCTTTATCCAGCATCTACAAACTATTATTTTTCACAGATCAGTGAACTAATAGACACAGAAAAGCAATTCTTTGGTATTTAATCCATGTCTGAATATTTCCAAAGGCTGGGAGAATAGACTAGAGTAGAAATCACTGGAGTGCTCAGGAGTCGGGCTGCTGCAGACTCTTCCTTAATGTTTATAACACCCTTAGTCTGCCCAGTTTGTATTGAAAAGATATGGCAATGCCTGTCCATTTATCCATTTGTCTGCTTAGGCATCTTCACTGACATGGGATATATTTCCTTCATTCTCTCCTCATGGTCCTTCATGAGATCATTTCATGTACTGGGAAATCTTTCGAGCCTGGAGCTTCTGCAAAGGCTCTGGCTAGTTTTGTCCGGCCTCCAGTTGCTATTGAAATTCATATTAATGAAAAGGAATATGCCTTATCTACTATGACTACATGGAGAATTATGTATTTTGGGAAGTCAGTTATTAAACTACCTTTTATTAATCTAAGTAGGCACCCTTGTGTTTCTAATGGAGTGATTTCTATTTAAATACAGTATGTCATATGCCATATGCTGCTCTAGACTCTTTGAACTGTCAAACATTTGATTCTGAGCCACAAAACGATGGGGTGAGTACACAGATGGGTTGTCACATAAAGAAGTCTGATGGCATGTGATAACGCTCAGGCTTTTTTTTTTTTTTTGCTTTTTTTTTCCCCATAAAGCTTATAATGTGCAAGCAGTGATCATGGCTTGCCAAACAAAAATGAGCTGACAGTCAAACTCCAGAGTGTTTTCTGGAGTTCTTCAAGCATTTCAGTTCCACTCTGTAGATTCACTCTGTCTTTAACTGGACCATGTCACATCCTTTTCAGAACAAGAGGTGTCAATCATTTTGTTGTGTGACAAACTCTGGGAGGAATGATGCAGAGAATCACCAAAGCTAGTCCTGAGTTGGTCTAGCTCTCTGGAGGCAATTGAGGCAGATCAAGGCCATTTTGAAGCAGCAACTTGTTTCCATAGAAATAACTTCCTTTTAAGGTAGAACATATAGCTTTACACTCAGGAGCAAGACGATTTTTCCTTTAATCTCTTTTTCCCTAACATTCAGGTCATTTCCCGTAAAGGAAGGCAGAATTCATGACAGGAATTGAGGCATTTGCAGCTTACGGGCAGAATGATGACAGAAGGATAGAAGATAAGGGACAAGATAAAGTGTAGGTAACTTTGGGCAGGATTCAATTATGGATTCATACACTTTTTGAAGGAGTTTACAATACAGATATTTTCCCTTGAGGTAGGTTTCCAAGCTCACATTAAGATCAATAGATATCTAGGGTGAAACTCATTAGCCTAAATCTAGATGCTTTGTGCTGTTAGAGATACCCTAGGGTCTGCAAGACCTCTGTGTGAGCTGGCAGGTATGACAGAGGACTTAGAGGAAACTTGCACTGCTCTGGAGAGGCAGCTGGAGGCCAAGTGAAATACTGAACAGCGCTTACACTGACAGAAGGTGCCTGTGTTTGGGCAACCAAATCCCACTCTGAGTCGACATTGCCAGTGGAGCACAATTCAGTTGATAACCTACAAGTGTCTGGTGCCATTCGAGACGCCCTTGGATATCCCATCTCCAGCTGCTAGTCCAGGAGCGTCTGGCTTTCCCTATTGGCTCTGTGTCATGTCTGCCAGTCCCATGTGAACGTCTTTGCTGTCTTAGAGTTAGGTGGACTTAGATGTGTCCTGGTCATAGACCTATGTGTATGTAATCTTTAGGATGAGAAAAACAGCTTCTAGACTCCATTGATTGTACTGACAAGGGTCTCAATTAAGTTGCCTCTGCAGAGGCATCTCCATAGGTTTGATATGCCCTGTGCCATCTGAGGCAACTAGAAAGGAAGACCCATGCTCTTCTGGAGCAGGAGCTGGTCTCCAGGTGGGCTACCCAGCTGAAATGCAAGTAGTCCTATGTGTACACACGTAACTTGAGCCCCAGCTGCCTTAAGCTGAGGTGCCTGAATGATGTAAAAACAGATTGCTGAAGTCTTTCATGTTGGAAGGGGTGTCCAATGTTCTGCTTAAAGCAGGATCAACCCTGAATCATGATCACAATAATCACTTTCATACCTCCAAGTATCCCCTCTGACAAACAAAAGCAGCCATGTCTGGGCTTATCCAGACTGCTTAGTGCTGTGCCTTGTGTCTAAACACTGGAGGATTCACAATCTTGATACTCCTCCATTTATGGGCACATAACCAGTACGTATTGCATGAAGCCCAAAGGAGAAAGCCTGGTGATGCTGGAATCTCTCACATCCAATTGTCCACACCCAACACTCATGATTAGGAAAAATAGCCATGGTGAAAGCCGCCTTTTTTTTTTCCTTTTTTTTTTTTTCCTGATTTGAACCTTGTTCTCTCATCCCCTGGGATCTGTGGAGCTTCTATCAGAAGGATGTTCTAGTTGGTACCAAACACTTGTATTGTCATTGGCTGAGAGAATGAAAACGTAAGAGGGACTGTGTGATCTGGCGGTAAGGGACTCAGCCTGGAGTCTTTGCTTCAGTGAATATTCATTCCCTGAACAGTTGGTGCATCCTCCAGATAGCCTCCACTGTGACTCTGTGGCCAGCCTTAGCCCTACTTAACCATAACCAATAAGATATAAATTGCACGGGCAGGTACCTGTTTCCCTGGATCTCTCTAAATCCCCCTGCATGTGAATGGTGCTGTATAATAAATGGTAATAAAGGAGTTTTCAATGAAATATCCAGCTACACACTGTAATTCAGCTAGTTCTCAAAGATCATATTACTCCTACTGCATACGTAAAATAGGATTAAATTCTTGGATTTCTTAATATCTAGTGCCAACCTGCACAGACTGTGGAGCCTGTTTACTGCTGCTTTGTAAAATCTAGTTACAAGAAGTACTTCCAGGAGTGATTTTTGGTGGTTGGAACTGTTGGGAGCTGCAGCCTCCTGGAACCCCCCACACCAGCACCTATTTTGCAGGGCTTTGAAATTGGTGCTGTTTCCACAGCAGCAGCTGCCACGGCCCTGTCACTTGTCCTTTTACCAAATGGCTTTTACTAATTCATTTCCATTTAGTAGCAGCGCTGTGTTTGATTTCTCCACTCTTCCTACTTCACTGTTTCTTTTGGGTTTCTCCCAGCCCCCATCCCCATTTTCTGAAGCCTTCAGTATTGCTTTAAAAATGCCCAGGGCCAAATAGAGCAGACAAAGCCTTTAGCTTTTGGGTAGCAAGGTAGCATCTCTGAGTGGGGAGATTTCCCCCTCTGAGCCTGAGGCACCTCTGCAGTAATGAGCACACCACCTTTGATCAAATGAAAATCAAAGTGAAGTCATGCTTCATCTGCTGGAAAACATCCATCTGCACCCTCCACAGCCCCATGCCCGCAGTCAGGGAGAAAGCGAGGGCTGTGACTCTCCCATGACACAGCACTTTGCCGTGCTGGATGCTGGCAGGCATTTGTAATGCCTTTTTTAGGCTTCCTCTGCCACCAGCCCTCCTTTCCGAGAGCTCTGGGAAGCGGTGGCAGGCAGGTGGCAGCTCTTTGCTGTGGCTGTTCGCTAAGGTTTGGAGCCAAGCAGCTGCCAGGCAGCGAGTGCTCGTGGTGTGGAGTAACCCAAAATAACAGAAAAAGTCACATTTGAGGGATGGGGCTTGACAGTCAGAAGGAGGGGAGCTAAGCAAAGCCAAATATATTGAATTAAAACCTGGCGATCAGAACCAGAAGGGAAAGGGTGGTGTGGTTTTGCCCTTGCCTGAAAACCCATGAGTACTATTTCCATCACGCTCAAGATGAAGCAGTGTTACTGGAGACAGGATCTGCAAGCTGAAGGTTGTAGCATTTTATTCTCTCTGTTTTTTGTTGTTGTTCTTATGTTTCATTTTGTTTTGCGTCCCTCTAATGTCCTGCTATAGCAAAGTCTGTGGCAGAAACACCTTCACCTTCAGTGAAGCCCTGAACTGACTTGCTCTCTCCCATCCTGTGACCCTTGTGAGGAGGAGTGGGAGGAAATTTGGCACAGCATAAATGCCATCTCTATCTGTGTGCCCTTGGAGACCCCTGCCTGGACACTCGGACAAGATACTTCCTTATTGCATTCATTCACATTGTAGGCAATTATGTCCTCTCTCAAACGGTGCACTTTCAGTTCAGGCTCAATAAGGAACCAGTCAAATGCCCCATGTTCAGTGACTACTAACTTGACAGAGAACCGTCGCCCAAAGTGTTGATCTCATGTTTAAGCCTAATAAAAGCCCAGGTCAGGTGCATGCCTGGGTTTCCTTGGGGACAGGTACTAACAGGAATGGAAGGGACCGATGTGATAATGTTTCTCTAATGGAAGAACAACAGAGAAACCAAAGGGCAGAGCGATGATGTCAAGAGAAGCAGTAGGAGTGTGACCTTAAAGAGCGGAAGCTTCTGAGTGAAGAGCTGGGAGCTGCCAGTATAAAGACATTGTCCTTCGCTAGCTGAATTGAGGCTGGACTCCCACAGGCACAGGAGCCAGGCTGCCTGCAGCCGGCACAGCCCTGCTCCCCCCGCTCCCCTCTTGGCTCTGGCAGGTCCTGCTGCTTTGCCCAGGCTCTGGAGTTTGTCTGAACCTGGTGTGACCCACTTGTATCACTCTGCAGTTGCTGCTTGGTTGCAGCTCCTGGAGAGTTTCTTGAACAGGGACTTCTGAAGCTGTGTCACTGAAGTATTTCACATCATGGTTTTTAACCAATTCTTCTTTAACGCCATTGTTTGTTGGCTAAGGTACGTCTCAAAGCAGCAATCTTCATGTGCCAGCTCAATTTTACTTTCATGCTGCAGGCTCACTTTTATAGCAGGTAAATGCTTTAAAACCATTACAGCGAGGAGAGTTTTTAAATCACAAGAGATGGAGAGTTGAAGTCCGTGCTGCATCTAAAAATTGGTTTTGTTTTGCTTGTAGAGATTACTGTACCTTCAAGTGACAGATGGGAATGTGAAAACTTTTTATCATCCTTGAAGATTCAGATGGGCTAATAGAGAAAAAATGTGAAAGGAAAAATCGTCATTAAAATGGTCTTGAAAGGGATGACTTCCAAATTATTGTCTGTCAGCTTCTCCAGATGGCCTGAATATCTGTCAGATGAGCAGTATTCATTAGAAATGCCTAGCAAAAAAAAATAGCAAGGTTTCTTTTTGGTCAGGTCCAAAAATGAAAGGGGAAAAAGTAGAAGATGTGGGGAAAGAAAGGAGGAAGACATTTGAAGAAGATTTTTCTCAGTAAAAAGTGACCATACAAAAGGCAGCATTCAGTTCTGGTTTTATTTTCTTTCTGCAGTACATATATCAAGCCTGACCCACTCCTTTTATTTTTCTAGGTGGAAATACAAACTGGGTTTTCACAATGACACTGGGCTCCTTCCTGCTCAAGCGGCTTCCTGGGCCCCCCTGCTACAGCGGTGCAGACCCCTTCTAACTGCTGGCCAAGGAGGCCCTTTATGGTGCCCCGACCGTCCCTTTCACTGCATTCATAGGGTATGACTGGAGCTGAGGATATATGAAAAAGGAATACAATTTCCAGTGCCCGTGGAGAAGGCTCTTAAAAAGCCCATAATGAAGGAAAGCCACCATTGGTTTAGTTCCCATTTGAAAATGCATTTTCTAGCAGCAAGACTCTGAGGCTGAATCCAAAGCTAAGTGCCTCACTTACTGCCATCACTACCTCTCTTTATTGATCAAACTGATGGTTTTCCTCATTGGATTTATCTGAATCATGTGCTTAGGTTTACCCTATGCAAGGGAGAAGGAAGGACACTGAGGAAGGTTTGGCTTTATTTAACAGGCTTTTGAGGATGCAATGATGAAATCGGCTGACAACAAAACAAGAATGAGCCATATAGCAATCAGGGGCACACTGTGACCTCAACAAGTGAGAGGAAGAACTGAGTCTGTAAAACAGGACTTGCTAGCTATGAACTGCCAGGACAGTTACAGACAATTAATTTATGGTGTGATGTCTACATGGGTTACTTAAAGCACATCAGATCTTTGGGTGGAGGCTCCCATTAGAGCCACAGCAGTAGTCTGAGGACCACCCACCACAGGGATTTGCAAGCTTCTGTTTTTGTGCATTGACTTTTGCCAATTGATCTTGGTCTTTCTGAGTGCAGTCATTTCGCCCACGGCAAAATCTGGTTAATGTCTCTTGGTTTATTAATCCTTCTGTATTTATTGTTTGAGACTTGCCTATATCCAAGCTATACTTGGAGATAGTAATAGCAGTTAATATTTTACCTCTTGGAGTAAGCTGATTGCTGCATGCCACAAATCATGTCTTTATCACTTCAAAGATGAAACCTAGATCTGTGCCAAGCCACTAATGTAATTACTGCCCCTTCCCTGCTGCCCCCCTGCTCAGCAGCATCCACCATATGCAGAAGCTGCTATATGCAATTATTTTCAATCACAAGCTCCACTCCAGACAGACAAGATCATCTTTCAAGTGCTAAGTGTTACTAAAATGTGATCACGCATTATACCCGCAGCAAGAGTGACAGGGAAGGCAGTCTGGGATGGACAAGGATTACTCTGGGTAGTTTACTATTGAGGCATCCACCCTTTGACCCCCTGGTTTGTAGTTTTGCAACTTGTAGGTCTGGGCAGCTCCTCCCTTAGCACATAGTCTGGTTTTAGCTCACTTTTTGAAGGTATCCAGCTCTCTGCATGGACTATGCAAAGAGCCTAGTGGCTAAATGGGACCCTGTTAAATATTGAAGCCAAGCACTTAATTCCAGCTTTGCATTGCCGAAGCTGGCTACATTAAGTCAGCGCCTTGGCTCTCTCCTGCGTGCCTCGCTAGTGCATCGACCCAGCCGCAGCACTTGCAATAGCGGTATTTCACGGATCAGGGCACGGAGCCCGTTTCATTCCCGAATGCAGAACTGCTCCAGAAGAGCTGGTCTCTGGCAGTGCCAACACCTCCACTGGTGCATGGCACGTCATCCAAAACAGCAGCCAAGTGCCACCAGTGCCTCCGCTGCCGGCTGGCCCCGTCCCACTGGCTGGCTCCCTCGCACCTTGAAGCTGTAGCCCCTTTTGTGAAGGTGCCGTTTATGGACCTGCACATTTCCTTCCCCTTTCTATTTCTTTTAATAACTGTCGTGGATAATGGAAGATGACAGATGATGGTAATTACAGCACAGTGGTTTTGTGTTTTTTTTTTTTTACTTTCTTAAGAAATGTTATAGGCATCCTAAGCATTTTAAGCAGCTGTAAAGATGGGTGTGATGTCCTGGGTAGCATAGCTGGCTAAATACAATAACTGCAGGGCAGGCCAGGATGTGACTCCTGAGCTAAACCAGTAACTGCTGTCTACTGAAGCTGCAAAATTAGCTTAAGGATTTCCGTTGGGTTTGCAGCCCTCGGATTTAACTTAGATCTTTAAATGGAGGTTGCAGCTGTTCAGCAGGATCTACATTCTCTGTGATTAAACAAATTGGCTGTGAGCATGTATGAATTATTAGCAGTAATAGTATGCAGTCTTTTTGCTTTTGCAGGGTCTGATCCACACACTCAGTTGCTTACAAACAGGGGTGGATTGATTAGAAGGGAAAGAAGGGGCTGAGGGGCTTTTGTCCAAGTCCTATTAACACCATGGGCTTTGAGGCACACTCCACTCTTTTAGTCCATAAAATAAGGGAGCTGAAATGCCAGTTCCCAACTTCACTGCCCATGCAGACCAAGGCAGTTATCAGCCCTGCTGAAGTCATGCAGAATACTGCTGAAAGCAATGGGATATTGTGTACACACACACTCATACATACCTCCAGGCATAAAGCAAAACTGTGAAATTTTTTCTTACTGACTAGCAGGCTCCAAGTCTTTGTGGAAGTCTTACACTGAAGGTAAATCCCTGGCCCTCACCTTGCCTGCAAGAAGTACTGGGGAGCACAACTGCTTTGTCAACAGACCTAAATCCACAACAGGCGCATAGGCACCACTACAGGGAAACGTTTGAAGGTGAATCAAAACCAGCTGAAAACCAGTGATAGCAAAGGAGATGTCAAAACAACAGCTTTAAGACTTGTGGCCAGTTGGTACCTGTGACAAAATCGGTATTTATAGGCATAAGCTTTTTTGCCGGACAGGAGTGTAGCCCCCTGCTCCTGGCAGCACCTTTCATCTCTGGCAGGTTTTGTGTTCGCTAAATGAAGCGTGTGAGCTTGCCCGTGGCTTTGTACCTTCTCCTTTGCACATAAACATGCTGCTGCTCGTGCTTTGGGGCCATGTGGTGGCACCGGTGTTAGGCAGCAGTTTGCCGTTTGATCTCATCATCACAGTCAGCGCAGGCTGCGAGCAGAAAAGAAGCTGCAGTGCTTGATGGCTGGTACTCCATAAATGAAACTCAGCACTGCTAAAGCTCACACCCGACTGGAGAGCCAGCTGTCACTGGGGTAGGGAGGTTTTCTGACATAGCACACTAGTTTGCCCTTACTGGGTTTATTTGTTTCTGGGAGGCACAGCTAATGGTGAGGCTCAGCAGCAGGTGCTGTGAGCTGGTTATTAGACAGCGTGGACTGGCTTTAAGGTCAAGCATCCACGTATGAGTGAGGCAGTTGCTCCTTTGGAGCAATTCAACATTACAGTGTATTGGGTTGCTAATGGATTTTTGACTGTATCACCAGGATTTTTGTGTAAGGAAGGTCCCCATTCCACTCCCCCGGGATGTTCTCACCTGTCCCCCAATTTAATTTCTTTAGATTTACGTGAGTTGATCAGAGAGCAGGACTAGACATAATGTCTCTGCCTTAGCAAGCCTTATGTTTGAAGGTGTTTACTCTGTAGAGCATATCAGAATTCTGTGGTTTTGTGAAAGAAGCAAGGAAATCTATGATTATTTTTAATAGTAATTATTCTGATGTATCAATAATAATTGCAATTTAGACCGAAGTTAGAGGTTGAGGCTTAATTCAGGTCAAGGCACATTTGTGTGAGGTATTTTAAAAACCCAGAGTAAGTGACATAGCCAGACCCCCGGAATTTATTTTGACTGAAACTGGGCTTTGGACTTACAGAGATGGATGTACAGAAATGGGAAAGAGGGTGTGATAGGGGGATGAAGAGGTCTGGCTAAGGAAGGAAATAAGTTGCCAAGGCTTGTGGCCACTGTATCCAGTGTAACATCGGAGGCAGAAAGAGTGAACAGGTACACGGTGTTTGGAAGAGGATGAGCTGTGTTTGGAGGGTGGCAGTGGAAAGTGCTGTGAGCAATATTCGTGGGAAAAAACCCAAACAACAACAACCTGTTACTGCAACAAAACCTAAAAGGAGCTGAAAACAAACAGCCCTCTGTGAATGCAATGGGCACTAGACACTCTTGCCACCTGAGGAGAGTAATTGGCAAGTGCTGAGTAAGAGCTTGTTCTGGGTTTGGAGGGGCAGCATTCTTATGCTAATAGTCCTTTCACTTGCCTGCAGTGCTGCTGTTGTGTTCCCCTGGAAGAATTGGGCAGGAGGCTTTCCCAGGACCTATTTGTGAGGAAGGGCTGGCTGCCGGTTCAGCTGGTCCAATGCAGGCAGCTGCAAGCCTGCCTTCCCTCCTACCCCCTGCACACATCTCCCTGCCCCTCGCAATGGAGCCCTTTGAGCATTTTTGAGGTCCCAGAGAGTCTGTTCAAGGACACAAGTTGATTGAAACCAGCCCAGCCAGAGCTGGGTGGTTCATTTTTGGCCAGAGCAGCTTCTGAGCTGTGGTCTGCCTGGGCTGGCACCAGGCAGGTCACGGGCATCACAGCCGGTGTGGGAACCACGGTCAGAACCACAGCAGGACTGGCCGGGGCTGCCACGGTCCACCAGTCTATGAGGCTATCATCTCTGGCATCTGGGTGGTCCTCTTCCCTTCCCCAGCCATTCTCATGGTGGTGATGTTCCTCCTTGTCCCATTGGGTCCTGCCCATTCTGCTTCACAGTGCCCTTCTTGCTTTAACAATTCAAGTGAGAATCAGTCTTTTTTTCAAAGAGTCTTCAGCTGTCTTTAACAAATGTAGACCCAGTTTTGGCCTAAGTTCTCTTGTCTGAGAAACATCCTTTCTGAGAATTTAATTAGAAGCGACTCTCATTTACATGGATTCTACCAGCTGCTGTCAGCTCTGCGGCCCTGGGGAAAGAAATCAGATGATACTGTGAAAGCCATTAGTGAGGACATTAGAAGCAACCATATCCAGGTCAGGCAAAGTTCTGAAAATACCTAGCATTCATGTGTCCTTAATTGCTTTTCTCCCTTTACAGCTGTTGGGTGAACGCACCATCTGAGAGGGGGCTGCCTCAGGGATTTCTTTTCCATTATGTGATGTAGATACGGAGAGAGGAGCAGGCAGTGACTGCTCAACAAGGAAAAGAAGAAGTAGACTTGAGTAGCAAGAAGAAATTTGAACTTAGTGGAGGAAGATCTAAGGAGCTAATATTGGGCCCTAAACAGGGGCAGATGTGCGGAGGAGCAGCAAAGGAGTTGCTGACCTACTTTGCTAACAGCTAAGATGCTAAGGGAAAGATGGGATACCACTTCTGGACTTCAGTGCCTTGTTCAGGTGTGTCTTTGAGCAAGTCAAGAACATGATAAGGTGATTTCTGTGTCTTACAGGAGCGTCAGAAATATGAGAAGCTTAGGCATCTTGATGGTGGAGACAGTAGAAATGCACAGCTAGCTCCAGGCCCTGAGTCAGAATAGCTCCCAGGACTCCTGTTAGTCTGCTGTGACCTCCACAGTGCCTCTGTCACCACACCCAGGGCTTGCTGCACTAGGAGACGACAGCAGAAGTGCTTTGCCAGGGAGCACATTGTCCTTATTGTCAAGAGAGGAAAAGTGAGGTGGTATGAGGTCAAGGGACTTGCCCAAAGTCAGCCAGTGACAGCTGTAGGGCTTGAAACCGTGTCCCAGTCCTGTGCTCTACCTAACAGGTAAAAGGCACCACTGCAAACCCACACTACAAACTTTTTGAGGACTTGCTTGCCTGTACAGCCTGCGAAGTGTCAGGCGTGCCCAGCCTGTTATCTACATAGTGATTCATTTCCAGTCTTGCAAATAAGATCTGACGCAAAGGAGGTAACATTTAAATGCTGTAGCATACATTGAAATGTTCTCTCTAGGCTGTCTGTGTAAGAAGCTTTGCCAGCTACACCCGCTTTTTGGCAGCTGCTGCAGTGACAGCTGAGAATGCAATATGATAAAAATGCCACTTTTGCAAAATAATCGTGGCCCATTGGGTGATTCCCAGCAATATCTTGTGAAGGGAAAGACTTAGCCAAAACACATCTGTTTGGGGCAGCATGAGGGCTGGAGAAAGCAAAGCATGTTGTGAATGTTAAGCCAAGCATGATAATAAGTAAATGGCTCAAGAGCTCAGTTGTTTTAGCTGAAGTGATTTGAGAAAACTTTGCGGAGTGTGTACCTGTGGTATGAATTGATCAGGTGACATGAAACCATTCTTTCCTGGCTTTTGAAAGGGTGAAAAACAAAGGAAAATGACAACGGATTAGCACAACTGTCAGTTCACTTTTCCTGCTAGAACCTTGATAGACCGTGGTTGATTGTTGTTTTAATTAATCAGAAGCAATCAGCTTGTAAATGCTGTGACTAACACAGCTTCTATTTAACCCCGTGTTGAGTTTTCCAAACAGTATATGTAGCAGTTCTGCAGAGTAGAAGTGGAGTCTAAAAGCTCTCAGGTAGAAGCTCCAGAAGCTGAGGATGGCTTCTGGTGCTGAACTGCCAAGGCTGCCTCCGGCTGTAAAACAGTGTAGCAGAATGCAGCAGTAGAAGTCCAAATGATTTTCTACTGTTTTCAGGAGAAGAGATTTTTTTTTCTCCGAGATTCCCAAATGGCAGTTTGACGCTTTGATTCCCAAGTGGCAGCCTGTGTTTAAGCTAATGGCAATTGCTTGTATAAACGTCTATTCTCTTTTCTCTCCATAGGTTTGTTGATTGGCTCTGGTTGTGCCCTCTATCCTCTTGGCTGGGACAGTGAAGAAGTCAGACAAACCTGTGGTAACCTTTCCAACCAGTTTGAATTGGGTGAGTCATCATCAGAGCATCTCAGCCACATTAGACTCTTCTATGTGTTGTCCATAAAAGCAAACGAGGACATGAGCACAGGCTTGGAGAAGCAACCCAGTTGTGTGTGGTAGGGTATTCATATTGCATCATTCTGGTACGGTGCTAAGGCAGGGGATTCCAGATAGATTTACTGGAAATATTTTCCAGAAGAA
Source organism: Phoebastria nigripes (assembly GCA_035582835.1). Lineage (NCBI taxonomy): Eukaryota > Metazoa > Chordata > Aves > Procellariiformes > Diomedeidae > Phoebastria > Phoebastria nigripes. Next base: position 2,679,127 of record JAYKAV010003288.1, read on the forward strand.
CATTGTAAAAGAAAATGAAGGAATGTATGTATATATGTATGTATGTATGTATGTATATATTTAAGACATCAGATTTAATAGTCTTGCAGTATGGGAACTCCTGGAGATCTTGACAGGGTAGGCAGAGGCATCACATTACAGCACAGGTGAGGGTAATTCACAATGAGTGCAATTAGCTGTCTTTGAAGTCTGGCATGTTTATGGCCTTCTAACCCAAGCCTAAAGAGTATGGTTTTGGTTACTCACATCCTTCGGAAGCTGGTAAATAACAGTTGCTCCCTATGTCAGCCTTTTCCCAAACAAGCCACTGGTCTTAATGGTGATGTCTGCACTGAGCGCTGAACAACAGCCAGGGATGCAGCCAAGCCAGGCTCACAGCCACGGGTTATGGGGTGAGCCACCTCTAGAGACCTCATCAGGGCTGATAGAAAACAAGGGCCCAGCAGGGAGCTAAGGATTAAGCAATGTGGATAATCAGGATCTGATGTTTGCATGCTGTCGTGGTTTAACCCCAGCCAGCAACTAAGCACCACACAGCCGCTCGCTCACTCCCCCCACGGTGGGATGGGGGAGAGAATCAGAAGAGTAAAAGTGAGAAAAMTCATGGGTTGAGATAAAGACAGTTTAATAGGGAAAGCAAAAGCCGCACACGCAAGCAAAGCAAAACAAGGAATTCCTTCACTACTTCCCATCAGCAGGCAGGTGTTCGGCCATCTCCAGGAAAGCAGGGCTCCATCACGCATAACGGTTACTTGGGAAGACAAACACCATCACTCCAGATGTCCCCCCCCCCCTTCCTTCTTCTTCCCCCAGCTTTTATATACTGAGCATGACGTCACATGGTATGGAATACCCAATCGGCCAGTCAGGCTAGCTGTCCTGACTATGCTCCCTCCCAGCTTCTTGTGCACCTGGCAGAGCATGGGAGGCTGAAAAGTCCTTGACTAGTAGACTATTTAGCAACAACTAAAAACATCAGTGTGTTATCAACATTATTCTCACACTAAATCCAAAACACAGCACTATACCAACTACTAGGAAAAAAAAAAAATTAACTCTATCCCAGCTGAAACCAGGACACATGCATATCCAGGTCCTTGTTTAGCTAGAAGGATCAATGCAGCTGCTGATACCCTACTCTATAAGTGCTCTTTGATCCTGTGTCACTTGAGGAAGAGGGGGTCTGCAATCCCCCTGAAGGAGCAGGAGGCACTGAGCACCCCGACCCTCCGCAGGCTTGGGAGCTCCCACTCGCAAGCTCAGGCACACACAGCTCCCCGTTTCCAGCCCCTGCGAGCTAAACCTTATGGTTAGTGTTAGAAACCCTTTCTATAGCTGTGTGTGCAGGGCTTGTGGTAGCCTGGCAGTAATCCCAGTGCAAAGAACAGTGGATGAAAATGGTCTCCTAGGGTTAAACACAAACCTGCTGTGTTATCTTTTAATTTTACACTGATATTTCTGTCAGGCTTCAGGAGTAAGGAGATTGGTTTCCATCTCAGAGACATTTCTTGTGAAGATACGCAAATGAATTGAGGTTGAAAGGTAAAAAAATATCGCTTTGGGAGAGATGCTCCAGGTCACCCTCCCTTATACCATTTCTGTGGTGTTTTGGAGTGCATTTGATCTGGCATGGGACCAGAAATTCATATTACCAATATCAGCACCCATCTCTACCACTGCCACTGATGTTGTTATCAGCAGCTACTAATGGTGTTGCCCAGGGGATGTGTAACGTGCTCTAGAAGCTTTACCTTGTTATTCTGAACTCTAATACCCTTCTGTGCTATTGATACCCTTGCTGGTGCACGCTGATGCCTGCTCTTTTCACGCCAAGCATGTGAGCAGCTCTGCTCCACGATTCCTGCTTGTGTCTCCTGACAGCCTGCTTGTTCCCAGGCTTCAGTCATTGCTCTCCCCAGAGTGCAGAAAAGTGTTACCTTCCAATGTTATTTCTCTGCAAACCCGCAAGAAGGTGGGTGTCGTGCCAGTCTGAGGTCCTTGAAGACAGCACTTAGGTAGTTACAAACTGTGACCTTAAACACAGTCATGCCCACAATCAGAGCAGAGTCTCTGAGACCACCTTCGCCATCTCAGTCTTGACTCATGAGTCAGATATTTGCATAAATTGAATTACTCTGCCATTAAAGTCAGTGGAGAAACCCATGTGAAACATTTCAGCTGACAGCTTTCCTTCCAGGTATACATAAGGACCATGAGATATATTACATTAACTGTGAAGGCATGTACTCTTACTGTATTTTCTGGACCTGGAACATGCAGGGCATGTGTTATGCATGCCTAGACTTGTCGGGAGTGCCGATCTGCTGCAATCGTATGTTAACACATTAATTAACAGATTATAATGACAGCTGAAATTTGCTGTAGTGATTTCCACCAGGCAGCTCTGGTGGAACTGCCACTAAACATCTCTTTTCCACATACATTGGCAGTGAATTTAACTACTTGGCTAGGATTTTTTTTACTTAATGTCAGTGCCTGGTTGATGCTCTGTGAGCAAAGTCATCTGTAAAGAAGAGTTACTGTCCAAGGGCCATTTAATAACCACACTGCTCATTGTCTTTCATAAATACCTCTTGGTTAGTGATAACCCAAACCCTCTAGTCTTTTCTGAATCATTAGAGACTGACTTACTCATTATAGCCTACAGGCCAAAAATGATGTTTCAAAGACTTAAATTTGTCTTGAGACTTAGTGAGATTAAGTAATTATTGCTTTCATTTGAATATTTAATTTGATTAAGCCGCAATGATATGCTTTCTATTCCTGAGTCTGTGAAATTAGTTGTCTCAAGAACCACATATATACACGCTGCATTCAAAATCTGCCCTCAGAAAAGCTGAGCTGCCGAGAGCCCTGCACTGGTTTGCTGATGGGAGAAATGGTGGTGGTGGGAGTGCTGGTCCTGCACCTCCTGCTGCTGTGGGTGCTAGCTAGGATGACACTGAGAGCCTAATTCAGCGCATGTGGTTGCTCTCAAAGGAGAGGGTGTTCAAAGGGATGTGGATCAGCAGACAGCATTCAGCCTCGTCTTCGAGCATAGAAGGCTCTGCTTATAAGCAGAGCAACTGTTGCAGCTTGGGCCTCAGGGAACACGGACGTGCGGTTAGGAAACAAGGGTCAAAGCACCCCAGGTTTGAGCACAGAGCCAGCAAACATGGAGATTCAGCAGTGAGTGAGATTCATTCTGGACTTGCAAAAGGTGAGACGAAAAAATGGTTGAGGTTGGAGGTAGAAAAGATAATCCAGGAGCTGCAATCTACATTATAGGAGGATGAGAAAGACAAGAGACAGGTGCAGAGGAGGGACTGCAAGAACTCACTTGAGAAGCAGCTGAGTTGTGCACCATGAAATGTAATGGTAACCAGAAATATTCCAGAATTAGCAATTAAATGAAAATTTTTGCTTTACAGAAACAAGACAAACCCCCACGTAACATGCTCGTAACTAGATAGAATAAATAAATAGCAATGCTAAGAACCCATAAAAAAGCCTAATCCTTAGTGGGTGTGCTAGATAAGAAGTGCTTCTTCATGTCTTCAGGCACTCTGAAAAGGCATTAGACTAATAGGCACTCCAAATAGTGCTGAGATAGCCCATATTGTGAAGAGGGGACCCCCTCCCTCCGCCCCCACCAAACACACACATTTCTGTGTACACTCCAAAGCAACATTTAAAAAGGCTGCAGGAAAAATAACCATGCCTTTAATTTAAGTGGATTTGGGTATTCTTTTCTAGAAAACCTGAGCTGACATGGTGAAATGCCCAGCAGTTTGCTGCTTTCTTTAAAATTGGATATTTATTTGTTTTTTATTAAGTGAACTATGTCCAAAGGGTTTACTTAAACATTTATGTATTTAATTGGGCTAATTTTTTTCAATCAAATGAAAGTGTTTGTACAACTTGATCTTTACAAAGAGGAGTCATTCTTCAACTGAAGATACCCTGCCAAGGACAACCCCATTTGTTGATTAAATTGCATTCAATAGATGAGCTGTTTTGCTAATGAGCATGGGGAGTAACCTCCATAAATAGACAGACAGAGAGACTGGTGCACCTGTAGAGGGGCCTGCTGTCTGCTCTTCTCTAGCAATCTGTTTTTGCCATCATGAAAAAGGTGCAGTGATAGATTTGGGCTTTGACAAATGACCTCTGGCAAATCTTGTTGGGGGGTTAAGGCCATGACAGGTCTCTGCCATGTTCCTCTGCTTGTGGTTTCCAGCTCCCTGGCAGTCAGCAGAATCTGTATGGAGGTCTTGGGGCCCCACTCCGTACTGCGGCATCCCATCTCAGATCATGGATGGAGCAGAGTTCCCACCAGAACACCAGACTGTGAACTGGAGCAGTCTTCTGCCAATGTTTTTAGGGTGGTAACTCCTAGAACTAGGGCAATATAAATAAATGGGGGCAAGAGAAAAGAGATGCTTATGTTTTAAACTAGCGCAGTTGTTTGCCCAGTGACCAACTCAAAGTCCTTAGTCTAATTAGCATTTGGCCCAGGCTAATGCCTGAGGTGGAGACTGGAGTTATAAACTAGCAGTGCTCGAAGAGACTGCCTTTCACTTCTACCAAATGTCTGAGGATGGATCAAAATCATCTTAATCTCTTGTCACTGCACAAGCTGTTATTGTTATGCTGCATTATTTACACCCTGGAGTTGCCTGTGGGCCCATTCAGGACAGCACTGACGTGGCATCGCAGTACAGAGCTGCTGACTGAAGGGTGTGAAAGTGAGTCAGAGCTACACAATCCCATGGTCTGCAGAAGGAATTAGCAGGCAATTTCCCAAAAGCAAGCATCTTTATAGCATATCATATAGCACACATTCAGTTTTGCTGAGCTAGAGGCACTAATACCATTTTGTTTTCATTTCTAAATGTACCACACAAGAATAACAGCTGAAAAATGAGGGGTTTAGCAGGAAATTCATTAAAGTGAGGGACCCTGCATTAAGGTGAGACTGCATCAGACATTTGCAAAAACTTCCACATTTTGCAGAACTTAAACTGTGTGAAGAAATATTCTGAACTTATGTGCCTTTTTTAAAGGGCAATGTGAGTGTATACGTGTGAATACATTAGTATTGGTTTTGAATGTCTAAAATCAATATGAGACTTCATTTTAGGCCATTGATTTCCCTAGATGTGCATGCAGAGACTGTTCAGTTGTTGCATGCTCATTTCTGTTGTGATGGGCGCAGAGGCAGCTAAATCCGACAGAAGGTCCCAGAGAGGACAGGGGATGCTCAGTTTAACTCACCAAATCGAGCCTCAGTTGGCATCTGGTGAAACAGCACTACAAGACCAATACCTAAGAGCCCAAACAGCAAAACGGTTATCTAGAGTAAGATTCATTTATCTAAACGTAGATGACTCATGCCATTGTAGGTGCCCTAGGAAATTTCATCTGGCCTCCAGCTGCCACTTCCCTGCCACCAGATGTATGAAATGTTATTATGTACTTACCTTACTAACCTGAAAGAATGAAGACACTAAATTTAAGATAAACTCCAATTTTTTAAGTTTAACTTCTTGGAAAAAATTTTTGTCTTCCTTTGAGGAAATATGGTGTGTTTGGGCAGTCAGGACTCAGCCTGGATGATCAATGCTCCAGAATTTTTTATGTCCTACCCCTTTTTGTGAGAGATTACTTTTTATGTCATACATTTCCTACCTAGGACCTACTTTTTTATTCTGCTGGGTGATCATTTGTTCTAAGAAGCATCCTACAAACATGGCTCAGTGTTTGCTGTATGTAACTACCTTCAGGGCTCATCTTTGAGTTTCATGATGCTTTTCTTTGCTATTAAAGGCAGTGAAAATCACAGGTCTGGCAGCAAGGGCTTGCATGGCTCAGGTGTGGCCATCGGCATGCTGTGCCCTGCCTACCCACCTGGCAGCTGCTGCCGCAGCCTGCCTGAAATGCATTCTGTGCTTGTTTGAGTTCATGCCATCCTTACGAGGCTGGGAATAGCCTCTTGCCCTGTTTCTTCTGCACGTCCTCCTAGATCCTCTCCAGTTGTTTCATGTTCTCTGGCTGTCATGCTCCATCACTACCTGTCACGCACAGAGACATCCTAGGTCTGGGGGCCCCGCTGCAGCAGCAACCAAAGCAGATGGCTCCAAATGGACACCTTTGCTTGACCTCTGTGGTGGTCCATCCGTCTGTGTACCACTGTGAAAGGGCTTTCCTGGCCTAAGTGGCTGTCTGGAGATCAACTTAAAAGGCTGGCTCCCATCCTGAACTAAACAAGCAGCTGAATTGCCCTCAAAAGCTCTCAGAAACTTCTCTTTTGAGGGATGTTTGTTCCCAAAGATCATTATTATTAAGGTTCCCCTTTGCCACTTTTACAGGGCCTGAAATATCTTAAAGAGAACTGTTGACTTGATAATTACTTTTGCTGTAGAAATATTAGAGTAAATGATCTTTAAAGCACTTTAAAAGCAAACAGTGCAGTTACTAAAACAACAACATAAAAACCCCACAGAAAGCAGTGAATATAAAAAAAGCTTTGTCAACTAGTTAATTGGCCTTAGGTGGCATCATTTCAGCATCTGGCTGAGTGTTGACATACAGTGCCAAAACGATCAAGAAAAGGATTTAGAGGGTAGGACAATTTATTAGGATCCTATTAAAGGCAATGGCTTCAAAGCTGTATTTTTCTATGAGCAATCTATCTGACAAAGCCAGTTTTTTTTTGTTCGCGGATCCTCTGCAAACAGCTCAGAGATTTTACCAGTTCATTTTTTTGACTGGGGCTGAGCGCAATCTTTACGACCGTACCTGAGCTGCAGCTGCTGAGTTCTTCGATAAATGAATGAGTCAGCCTTCATGCTAGTAAAGAAAGTGTTTCATCACGTAACGTTTCCTTTTCAGTGCTACCTGGATAACTTCCATTCTTAAATCTTTGTAAGCCGTTGGTGACTATATCAAGGTCCACATATGTTCTGTCTAACATAAGGCACTTACCATTGTTGCCAGAGTTAGAACATGGTCATGCAAGGATCCTCTGCAGTCAATGGAGATAAGCAGCAGCATCCAGAAAGGGACTTAGACCACCTGGGAGCAAGTACCTGGTGCTCTTTATTACTTGAAAAGGGCAGCTAAACTGGTTGTTCGGAATCCCTTCATAGTCAAAGGGAGAAAAATAGGTGCTACTAGAGCAGGGTTCACCTGCTGTACTTTAGATGTCTACCTTAAGATGAAACGCAACACACTTTTTATAAGTGACTTTTTCTCCTTGTTGTCTCCAGAGGGAGTCTGGGGGACTAGTCCAGTGTGGATCTCTGCACTGTGGATGTCCAAAGAGAGGTGAAATTAATTTCACTTCCTGCAATAGGTGAGCTTTCTGCTGACTTCTTCCAGGAGGCTGGGAGAGCCTATTAGTAGGACATAAGCTATTTGCTCTTGGGAATTTGAGCATTGCAATTGACACAAGGTATTGGTTTCTCCTTCATTGTTCCATGATAAATGCACACCTACAGCAAATTTGAGGTTTAATTAAACAAAATTATGTGATCCTCCAAAGGAAGGAGGATTTGGTCAGACAAGTGACTGTCTGCATACAGCAGAACTGAAGAATTTCAAGTTGGCACTTTTTTTCCCACTTTTTTACACTTCTGAACTTTATGAGATTTTATGCATTTAATTACAGACCAAAATGCCCATACAATTTCTTTGACCAATGATAAGTAACCAAAATAGCTTGATCTGTGCATGCATAAGAAATCATATAATTTTTAAAAAGAGAAATGCATTGAGAAAGTCATAGCCATGAAACAGACAAAGAAACCAGCTTCATTAAATTCATTATTTTGTATCAAGCTATTTGTTTGGCTGCAGTTTTACCTTATATAGTGTTCTTTCTTTGATTCACATAACTACTTTAATCCTTTCTGGATGCATTCCAAGTTTTAACTTCTTTTCCTGCTTTTGTAGCTGATTTCACATGACAGTTTTTCATTGTAACTGTGTAAAGAGAAAGAATCTTCAGCTATTTAATTTTTCTTGGCTTTGTTTCAAAACAATCGTGCCTTCTTATTAATTAGCTGATTATCTTTTACATTCATTTGTGGCTTTCATATCTCCAAATCCCTGTATACCCCTTAACATCACACTCCTTACTTTTTTCCAACACCTTGCTTGATTACATGAATTCACATTCCCTGTAGTACTGGACTCTCATGTGAAGCTGTTAATTATAGTTCCTGCACAACTTTTTGCAAGTAGGAACTGTAGTTTTTATTTTTGAAGGTATATCATTTGTATCCTTCAGCCTGGCTAATTCTGAAACCTTTTTTCCTTCATCTTGGAAAACAGGCTGTACTCAAGGTTAAATGATTAGAGTTTGCCAAATACTCCGGGCTGCAAGCCCAGGATAGTCTTAACGTTAACAGCAAAGAAGGTACAAATATTTAAGATACTAAGTCTTGCAATTAACAGGTTTGCATCCAAGACACTTTCATATTCTGGATATTTTTTCATGAGTGTCAATTATTGGTTATTTTATATGAAAATCATATGTTATTTCCAGGACCTTGATAACGATATGTGATAATTATTTATAAGACATCATGAGCAGAAATCCTGGTAAAATTCTGTTTCGGCAACTGGATCCTGGCACAGCTCCACAGTAGATCAAGTATCCGCAGATTTTCTGTTGCCAAATTTCACTCACTCCCAAATTTGTCTTAATGTTTATTTGCCTTATATATTGAAGGGGGGTGGGAGCTAGGGGACACATATCACGGCCTTGAAGATCACATTAGAAATCAGGAAAAGGCATAGAAGTGTTTTTTAATAAGCCCATCCATCACTGCAAAACTACCCTCCCACATTCTTTGATTTCTTTCGATTTAGCAAATATTGTCTTATGTTCTATGGGACTCTTTTGTGCTGAATCTTCCTTTGATAGTGTCCTCACTCACCTTGCTTTTGTCCTTTATCCTCCGGGATTTCTTTCAATTTCTTTCAATCCTTTTACAAAAGAGAGGAGTGTAATGTTTCCACTCTTTCCTTCTTTTATTTGCTTGGAAAATGGCCAGCCAGCCCTATAGCTACAAGGTCTGTTATTCTATGATTTCAGAGTTCATCCTGACACTCTCTTGCTGCCAATCCCAGTAAAACAAATGTGAAAACAAAGTTCTTAATGGCTGGCTACAAATTTACCTGAGCCAACTTGAACAGTCCTGCTTCACTGAGCAACCAAGAGCTCCAATTATTTATGCTGTCCTTTACCACAAAAAAAAAAAAAGGATCCAGAACTAACAAAACGCTGAAGCCACAGCTTCTCCCTCCATAGTGACCTGTCAGGTAAAGACTGATTTGTTAAAAGCAACACCAGTTCTGCGCAGAGAAGGAAGCTGCTGTGATGCATGTCATCTCTATCAGCTAGAAGAGTGCTTCAGCTGCTGGGGAGTTTACTTTGGCATGAAACCAGATCCAGCCCATCTTATGAGCAAGAACATGTACACATTCCTGCATGCATCTCCATGCCCCCAACGGACTGGCACACTTGTACCTCTATGTATGTATTCCTGTGCATCCTTGAGGAAAACAACAGCTTTTGTGTCTCTGTGTGTGTGTGAAAATTGACATGGTTTCACTAATTGTTTTAATACTATCAAGTAATTAGGTGGTCTTGCTCTTTGTTTTAGAGTTTTGACATTTAAAAAAATGGGAAACTTCAATGCAACATTTCTAACATTTAATATGATGGGCTCCATGAAGGCAAACTGATCTATTTGATGGTTGAATTTAAGCCCCAGTTCTGCAAAGCCCTTAAACATTTGCTTACCTCTGAATACATGACTAGTCCCACTGATGTCAGTGCACTAAAATTTGAAAATGAGAAAGGGTCCTTCTATGGTACCCATTATTATAATATAAAAATATAAAGCTAGAAAGCAAGGTCTATCTTCTCTAACATATAACATTTCTATAGGTGTATTTCTTTTCATTTGGTGTTATATTTAATTACTTATCAACCCTGCTTTTTATAAAGCTTCATGTTCCTTTTAAAATGAGCGTTTAATATCAAAGTGAAGCAGAAGTAATTTTACAATTTAAACTGCAAATAAATTACCCAATTATTGACAATCAACAATCTTTCTTTAGGGTGCAACGGATTAAAATAGGTCATACATGTAGTAAAATGAGAACACCAGAGCAGAAACATTAACTCACAAATATTTTTTTTTCCTTGTGCAATATAGGATTATATTGCTACAGGGTAGCATTGTTTCATTTTGACACATGGCTATGCAGTGTGAGCAATCATTCATTTCAGCAGGTACCTTTGAGATGGATTCTCTCTGGCCTTATAGCTATACTTAGCTGTGGACTGAGGACTTACCTATACCTACAATGAAAAGTATAGCTAAGTCCTATACCCTCAGACACCTTTGCTGCTGCAGGCTCTTCTTCAGCACAATAGCTTGAAACACTGTTCTGCTCAGCATCATCGAAGTACAGATCAAGATATTTTATCCAAGGCCTCCCATTGCTCCTGACACAGGCTGGAAATAATGGCCAGGTTTATTGCTGTGTTATTATTGCTCTAAGGTCAGGCTCCCAGCTCTTTCATGCGTTCTCCTGCAGTCTCTCATTCTTTCATTTGTTCATCTTGACCCAACTCACACTTGTGAACTACATTGCATTTGTTAGATCAAGACGCTGCCTGCCATGCCTCAGAGCATTAAGTAGGGCACTGGTCCTTAGGGTAAATGGAGCATGGTATGGAGAAATAAACATTATTTTCTTCAGCCAAGACTGAATGTGCGTGTTGTATCTGTTGAGCACATCTCTGACACTGATTTAACAGTTCTTAATATGTATCAGGTACACTCCCCCCCTCTCCCACTGCCAAGGCACAAAAGTTGAAATCACACCATGCAAAAGTTCAAATTTACTTCATTCTATCCCACTTAGGTAACAGCTTTGGGCAGTGCTACCAGGTGAATCTTTAAACTCTTTTTAAAGTAGCATTTTGACATTTATTTTCTCTACCTGGAAGCATCATGATGAGAAAGATTTACTTTTTCAAGCTGCAGCTACAATTCTCCAGTAGTTTTACGAATACCTAGCAATTTAAGAAGACCTATCAGATGGAGTCCATCTTATTGCAAGAAATGCTTTAGCACACCCCACACTGGTATAAACGTGATCATTTTCAAAGCAATCCAATGGATTTAGTCATCTGGTGTATGCTTAAGTTTGGTTTTTAAATTCCCAGCAGAAGCTATAGACAGTGTGTGTACACAGGCAAAGCAATAGAGGGTCCAGAGACAGGTCTCTCCAGGGACTGCTGTGCGATTGGGCAAGGATCAGCATCAGTGACATTGCCAGGCACTTGCTGGCTCTCCATGGTTTCTGATGGTCTTCTCTTTAGGAAGCCAGATTCTCTGTGTGGTCTTCTGTAAGGAAGCCAAGAATGGTGTTGATCTACAGAGCATAGCCAGATTACAAAACAAGTAAATCTCTCTGTTGGCTCCAGCACATTAAGGAGAGAGGCTAATGAGCTCAAGCCAAGGCCACAGCTCCTCAAGTCCTCTGGCCACACCAGGATCTTTGTTTCACTGGACTTTTTTTTAAATAAAAAGTTTTGAGGGTTATGAAGAAAAAATTTAAAAAGTACTATGCTTCCTGCTGTGCTGTCAACCTGAGATCTTCAGAGTGGCCAAGAGCATAAGTGTTGCCTCCCACTAATGTCTCCTTACAAAGCTGGCCTGACAATATCCTGCAGACAGTCGATGGACGTGCTGTCTGCCTCGAGGCATGCTAATCCTTTGGACATGTTGAGATGTACAGACATCTTGTGTGTCTTGTGCCTAAGGCAGGATTATCTGAGTTGATAATTGCCTGAACCGGAAGCCTGGCCCTCAAAGGATGCCATTGGGACAGAGTATGGGCATGCCACCTGTTTCAGCTCTGTCTTTCTAGATGGAAACTCTGTTGTTACCTTCTGTTCTTTGGAGGGGAGAATGGTTTTTGCTGCTTTTTCCAGAGAGTGGGAAGGAAGTGTTGAGTGTTGTATTGCTGCTTGTGCCTTACTGAGAGCACTCAATGCTCAAAGCAGGGCGATATCACCCAAGGTGGCGACACAGGGAGAACCTCAGTTGTAATGGGTCGCAAGCACTCAAGATCAAAATGACGAAGCTGCTGCAGCCCAAGTGAAAATTACTTTTGAGATGGGCTGAAATCCTGAGGAGTAACAGCAGCCATCTCCTTGCTTTCGGAGATCTCTGTGAGGAGGCTTCCTCCCTGCTGCAGCTCCTGTTTTCCTGATCTCTTCCTCTACTGCAGGCACAGCGGTGCCTGGAAGGGGAGCAATCACTTTATGGTCTGCCATGGGATTTCCCAGCACCACTTGCTGGTGATGAGTTCGGCTATATAAAGATGCCGTGGCCATTAAATGTATTCAAGGCCATATTGTGACACTATTAAACACATTAGACAAAAGATCAGTGAAGTTTTAAGCAGTGAGTTGTGACCTTGGGTGGGGATAGGGAAATTTCTCTATTTTTGTATTTGCGGACTCCATTCCCACAGCAGCCCCCATGCAGGTGGACCCCCAACACCATGATCCTTTGCCACCGGGAGCCTCCTGGTCAGGATTGATGCCTGTGAGAGGGGAACATGAACAGGTTCCCTACAGCCATGTCCTGGGTTACAGTCACCCAGCAGCTTGCAGCCGGGTCCAATTTCAAGCCCTGTCACTGAGATGGCAGAGGCAGACCCACCCAGCTCTTTCTGAAGGGAGCAGGCCCTGGCCCATGTTACATGCAAACCCTCAAAATCTCAGTTAAAAATAATCAAAATGCCCTCAGACATGCTGCCCGGAGGAGGAGAAGAAAGAGAAGGTGGGAAAAACCCTCTTACAACTACAGCCGCTGTGGACAGTGGTGCCACGGGCGCTCCCTGGGCCGGGCGGGCAGAGGGACGCCCGCCCCATGGCTGCCGTGCTCGTGGTGCCAGCAGCCTCTGCTTCAGCTCTCATGTGGTGTTCCCCCCTGTGTGGACAACAGCAACCGGCCAAGCAAATGAGCTTGGAGGCCTGTCTGCTGAACCACTATAGAAAATTAAGGGGAGCCATTTAAACAGCTTGGCTTCTCTAATTGCTTGAATTACGCCCTGCATTCCCTGTCTGAGGTGGACATACAAGTGGGCAGAAACCTAGAAAAGTGCTTTTTCCTGGGTGGGCAGAAAGGAGGGTGGCGGCGGTGCTTCCTCCCCTGGCTAACGCTGTGCCGTGTCACTCTGTTTCCCTTGCAGGGACCTGCCACATCGGCTGGGCCTACTACTGCACGGGCGGGGGCGCGGCGGCGGCCATGCTGGTGTGCACCTGGCTGGCCTGCTTCTCGGGCAAGAAGCAGAAGCAGTACCCCTACTGAGCCGGCCCCGGGGCATGGGCGCTGCCAGACGCCTGAGGGGCTTGCCGATGTCTTCTGGATAATGACGATGAACAAGAGATTTTTAAGTGCTTTCTCGCTGGAGCAGGCGTGGGGTGGGACAGCGGGTGGCCCCAGGGAGGGCGAGGAGGTGAATGGTGGCGCAAAGCCACCTGGGTGGGCTGGACAGGGACGGGCTTTCTCACCCAAGCCTGCCCGTGGTCTGCTCCACAAAAATATAAGCAAGGAAAACTCCGCTTTGGCAAATGGTGAAATTCTGCGTGCACCGATTAATTGAGAGGTTGGTGAGGGGACGGCAGTGCCGGGGGACTGGGGTAGCGCCCGGCAGCCCCTTGGCACGGTGCTCCCGAAAGCACACACGCACGCACAGATGTTGACCATGGCACAAAATGAGTAGAGAGGAAACTTTTTTTGATGCGATTCTTCTTTCTTTCCCTTTTTTTTACTTCTCTCTGGTGGTTTAAAATTCAGTGTTGCAACACTTTTTAATCTATACATTAAACTTAATAAAAGGACCAATAAGCCACTTTATCAGTATTTTGTATATTCTCTACACATTTTTCTTCCCCATTTAGCCACTGCTTATTCAGCCCTGTATAACTTTTATTAAGCCTCTGTGTTTTCAGCATTATTACAGAAATGCAACATAATTACTTGGCATATGTAGCCTTTCCCTATAGTACTTTTATGAAGTGCGGTAAATGGACGTTTTTCTGTCCATTGGAAATTCCACTCACGGTACTGTAGAGCTCTGTTGGTTACGTACAACTAACAGGAAACTTCTTCCAGACATAGATTTCTGTTGCTGTTATGTTTAGCTCATCGATGTCGTATTGTGCTGTACCATGTTTATTATTTCAATATTCATTTTTGTAAAAAATATATATATAATATGTGCTATTTTATGTTTGTATTTGAAAAATCTCTGTAAATAAATTTTTCCTTGATCAATATTTGCAATGCCTGGTCGTGTCACTAGATGAAAAAGTTCCTTTCCCAGATCCGCATTGGAAAAATCCTCAGAAATAATCATGACTTAATCATAACCATGCTGTATCCTTTTTCCCTGTAAAACACAAACATTTTGGGTTCGGTTACATTGCCTGAGGATAGACTTCTATTGCCGCTGGAGGCATTCTAGCATATCCCACATTTTTGCCTGATGCTGTCAGGTGTTCTGCAGGACTTCAGGGAGACCTTCCCCATTCTGGCCTGGTTGCTGCCGACTCAGCCTCTCACAGAGCGCTGCATATCCCTGTTTAGGCGACCGAAACAAGCCCTTACTTTCTTAATAGCATCGACACTGACCAAATGCCTACCACGCAGCATACCCTGCATGAGGCACTGGCACTGTACACATAAAACTCAAAAACAATCTTTTATTTTCTTTAAGAAAAACAATATGAACTTAGAGCATGGGAACCTGTAAGGGGTTTTCAATCATGACATTAACTGATGTTATTCCCTTTCAGATTTGTTTCTCTGCTCTTGTTTTCCCAATATGATATTTCTGTCATTATTTCTAAGTTACCATCTATGTTCTAGTTGTGGTTCTGCTGGTTAATAACACTTGTAGCTGTTGCAACTCCGAAATCGTGCAGTTGCTTTGTACATTATGCTGAGCGGCTTTTTGCAGGTATGTGGAAATAGCAATGTCAGTTTACAGTGATCAATCCTGATATCGCTGAACTGAATTTTATCGAGTTTCATTATAGGCTAAGCACTATTTATTCACTTTATGGTGCTGTGCAGTGAAAACAAAATTGTACCTTGCCCCTCCCAGATTAGCCCATAATAGCCCTATCGCATCTGACTGCACTTCTGCTGAGAAGCAAACCAACCATGCCGTGGGGGCTTGCCTCCCTGCACGCTCTTTCAGTGGCACCAGCAGCAGCGGGACATGGAGCTCTTCCCTCCTGCTTCCAGGTTTCAGGGCTCGTCCCTTCTCGTGAGCGCTCAGGACCATACCCAAACCTGCTGCGGGAGGTCAGTGGCATTCCATATACCCTCACAGTATGAATATGCCTGTTAGGGCTGTGGACTGCTGCTTTATTAAAACCGAAGGAGATGATACAAACACAACTTTGGCTGTGGTTCCCCTGGCTCCAGTAAGATCTGTGGTAGGTATCTCAAAAGAAAAATGCTGCCTTTGTACAGTATGCTACTGTGGAAACATGCCTTTCCTCCACTGAAACTGCTGTTTGCTATACAAAGTTTCAGTGACTTGGCTATAAAAATATAAGTGTTATTATTCTAAATTTGACCCTCTCTAGATTATATCCTGGCCCATGCATCATGGAGAACATTTTGACTTTTTTTAGATCTTCCTGTGCTCAGATTCGGGCTTGATTTATCATGACAAACTGGAACTATGCAATTACTTCATGAAGAAAATTAGGTTTTTGTTATGATACAATACAATTATAGCATGACTGACTTTCTCTGAATTTGTATACAATCTCCTTTTTTTAATTTGGAATTGAATAAAATGCCAATTTTTAATAATCAGGCCAATGATATATGCTGCACCCGCTTTGTACCTGTTTATCATATAGCCTTCAGCTGCTGTGATATGAATAAACCAATCACAGCTTAATTAGGTTTGTCCATATTTGTGCATTTTGGTTCTGATATCCATTTTGCACTAGAATATAAATACCATTTATTATCATAGTTATCAAGCCTCACAGCTACAAACTCTAATAACTTCAAACTGAACAAAAGATTGCTTTCAATTTCACAGTATGAAGTGTCAATGAAACATTTACAATATTTACTATGTTTAATTTTCCATTTATTTATTCTTGAAGATGAGGAGCTTTGCCTTACATTTGTCAAAACAAAAGACGTAAGCTTGCACAAGCTCCTAGGTCACTGAATTCTGTCCCTGCCATTGCTGGCAATCGTATCACATAATCCTGTTCATAAATTTATCAACCTCTATTTTAAAACTATTTAAGCAGTTTTCCCCCTACAACTACATTGGGAAATTTATTCCAAAATCTCACTCTTTGGGCGATTAGACACTTCCAAAGTCCAGATCACCCTGTATTCTGGAGCTCTCTGGCAACACAGATGTCAGAAGTTGCAGTCCGCTTCCAACAAATACTCTGTGAGCAGCAAGTTTCATCCGTCACTCCTAACTAATACAGGAGCTATATAGAAACAAATCCTGTGGTCACAGATTACTGTTCATTATCAGAAGCTATCTTAGGACCACAGGATAATTCAGGTGGGAAGGGACCTCAGGAGGTCTGTAGTCCAGCCTCCTGCCCAAGGCAGGGCCAGTCATGAGGCCACAACAGGTTGCTCAGGGTTTTATCTCACCTGGTCTTGAAAACCTCCAAAGATGGAGATGCACAACATCTCTGGGCAGCCTGTGCCACTGCCTGACTGTCCTCATGGGGAAACAGCTTTCCTTATAACTGATCTCTTGTTTCAACAAATGACCACTGTCTCTCATCGTCCCACCAAGAATCACTGAGAAGAGCCCATCTCCATCTTCTGTCACCTCCCCATATGTACTGGGTGGCTGCTATTGATTTATCATTCCCCTCAACAAGCCATCTTTTCACCAGGCTGGATAAGCCCTGATCCTTGGCCTCCCTGCACAGGACAAGTGCTCCAGCCCCCGACCAACTTGGTGACTTCTGCTGGACCAGCTGCTGTTTGTTGATGTCTTTCTTAGACCAGGGGGCCCAAAACTGGATGTGGTATCCACATGTGGTCTAACAAGTGCTGATTAGAGGAGGACAATCACTTGCTTCCATATACTGGCTCTGCTCCTGTCAATGCAACCCAGGATGCCGTTGCCCACCATCGCTGCCAGGTCATGCTGCTGGCTGCTGTGTAGCTCACGGCCGCCAGGCCCCCAGGTCCTTTCCGCAGAGGTACTCCCCAGCCAGGCAGCCCCCAGCCTACGTCACTGCAGGGGCTTCTTCCTTCACAGGTGCAGAACTTGGCATTTGTCCTTTTGAATTTCATGA
The DNA here is from genome assembly GCA_035582835.1 of Phoebastria nigripes. Lineage (NCBI taxonomy): Eukaryota > Metazoa > Chordata > Aves > Procellariiformes > Diomedeidae > Phoebastria > Phoebastria nigripes. The sequence continues at coordinate 2,696,540 of JAYKAV010003288.1, forward strand.
GGTTCTTGTCGTCCCGTTCCTCCAGCCTGTCTCAGTCTCTCTGAATGGAAGCCCTACCCCTCAGTATATTGACTCGTCCCCCCAACTAGCTGTCATCTGCAAACTTGATGAGAGCACACTCCTCCACCTCTTCCAGGTCACTGATAAAGCCATTAAACAGGACAGGTCCCAGGACAGACCTGTGATACCCCACTTACCACAGGCATCCAGGTAGGGTCCGACAGGGAACCATGACCCTCTGAGCCTCGTCATCCAGCCAGGCTTTTACCCATCTGATTGCCTACCCATCCAGACCGTAATGTCCCAACTTGGGTACAAAGAAACTGTGGGAGCCTATGTCAAAAGCCTTGCTAAAATCCATGCAAACGACAACCACTGCTCTTCCCTCAATCACAAATCAGTCATTTTACCATGGAAGGCCACTGGGTGGGTCAGGCACAGTTTGCTCTTGATAAATGCGTGCTGACTGCTCCCAATCACTGAAATGAGGTCATATGGGGCTACCAGTGGAAATAAGGTGTTGGGATCCTGTTGCCTTTGTGTGCTTAACTTTTGCTTTGCATGGCTAAATACAGAAAAAATGGTCATCAACAAATCTAGAAATATGAAGGGTAGGAAAAAAACTGAGCTCTGGAAGTTGGAATTTACTTCATATATAAGTTTCAGTGAGGCAAGTGGAGGTGGAAGAACTTGGTGCAATACTTTATTTACATAAGTTTGGTCTTTGGGAATGACTTCAGGAGAACACATTTTGAGTAGGAAATTCTCCCACCCAAACCCCAGAGAGCTGGGGACTTTGCCTATGCAGCATAGTGTGCAGTGCCAGGACTCTTGTCCTGAGCGCTAACACAGTATTTCCTGAGAGGGAAAATGCAAATACTGTCATTCAAGCATTAAGTCAGGGAGAAGCTTTTCTGCATAAGTATGAGGCATGTGAAGGCCCCGTCTGGAGTTTGAGAGGGCATTATTCTCTTTCTGTAAAAAAAAGCCATTACTTTTCAAGACTTACATGTTAAAAAATGACTCAAATTTTCACTACATGCTGTAGAGTTTGCTCCCTCCCCAAAATACAAATATATGTCTATGGAAAAAAAAACTTTTAAAATGTTTTGAAATGAGAGTTAGATAGCTCATGAGGTGGTTTAACCCCTCTATTTCCTTTTTCTTGATAGAAAATTCAGAAATCAGTTGAAACTGCAATTTATCTGTCATTCTAGAGTTTGAAATAGTCTATGAAAAATATCAAACTGAATGACAAGACAGATAATCTGTACATCAACATAAGCATTAATTCTACTCTACATACTTAACCTTTCAGAGAGACAATGGTGAAATTAGATATGTCTTTTTTTAGAAGTGACATTTTAGTGTAATCCCTTAAGCAGACAGGATTTTAAATATATGCTTTCTAGTAAGTGTTAAGTGTTTTTATTATTATTATTTAAATAATGATGGATCAGGGAAAATGAGGAAAATTTTGAAACAGTTTCAAGTTCAGTTCTTTTAGTGGCAGGAAGGATGGTTATTAGGTTAAATATAAAATAGGTGGCCTTTTTTCATGTTCCTCACCAAGAAACAGAATATTCATTGAAATTTATATGGATATTTTAGCTGAGTAAAGACAGACTCTGACTACTTTCATGGACAATTTTACAACCTTTTAATCTGCTAGAAGTATCAACTAAGAATATCAGTATGTCAGGGATATTCTACATTATGCCGAGCATATTAAATTAAGCCATCACAAGGAAAATGATAATCTGAAAGGAACACATGGCACAACTTCTTTATACATATCTGCATCACCAGGGCCCAGTGCATTGCTGCCTGCTTTCCTGGCTGCCTAAGAGCAAATGAACTATATGTTACTCTGCTTTAAGCATCCTCCATCACACAGGGATATCTTGTGGCCCTCAAATATCTCCTCAACAGGCACTGTGGACCATACTGAGCATCACTAGAAGTATGATCATCTCCAAACATGCCTCAAGCATGATTGTCGCCCCAGTGGTTATAAATCAGTTTGGCTTTTCAGAGTGGGAATGGTAAAGCAATGCTAGAGCACAGAAAAGCCGCCTCTCTCCTGAAGCCTAAACCAAATGCAGGTCTATGTTAGCAGGCAGAAAGCTGCTGCCTCACGCTATCCATGGGGATGGGAGGAAAGTTTGCTGTCACCATGGAAAGCAGCTGTTAGCTCCTGTCTGCAGCAAGACTTAGCAGCTGGAGGATTGAGTCTGTGAGTCTGTAACCACTCAGGTAACTTTCCAGACATTTTTCTTATAGGACACGCATGGAGGCCACTGCCTGAGTTCCCAAGAGAACACATTAAAGACAAAGAGTGCTCCCATCTTGCTTGTCTCCCTCAGAGGCAGTCCCACCTGGGGCAGAGGGAAATGCTTGTGTACAGCTCCTGCAGCAGCCCTGGTGTGTGAGACCCCTGCATCAAGCCTGAGCTCCAGGACCGGAGGGTAAAGACAACAGCAGCGGCCAAGGTGCTCCAAGCGTTCCATGTACTTTTGAAAACTGCATGCAGCCCTGCTCTGCATACGTTAATTTCTTCTTCCTCTTTTCATTCTCCAGGAGGTATAGGTAACTCTGACTCTCTTCACACCAGCCAGCAAAATCAATATTTAAGTACACTTCAAAAATAAAGGTTGTTGGGCTGTGTAGACAGAGTCATGTTGCAAAGCACTTTTGCTCCAGCTCGTCACCAAAGAACTGAGTGTTTCATCAAGTAAGGGACGGCAGCTTCCTACACAGGACTCCTGAGTGGATGGTTTTCTACAAATTCCTCTGCCCCTCAGCCCAATAATTTTATCCTGTTCCCTAAACCTCTGCCAGATGTGACTGCTTTTCAAAACCTTGGGCTTTTGAAAGTGTGGTAGCTGCTAAAGGGAAAGCAAGCAGTTCATGTGAATACTTTGTTTTCTGTTAAGGATTCCAGTCACTTCAATGGGCTTGGACCAAACTCCATGACCCTGATCCAAAAACTATAGGAGCCAATGGCAAATAGTCCATTGGCTTAACTCAGGCACAGATTCAATGGGCAAAATGCCATAACTATTTTATATCTGGCTTTATATTATGTTCCGGTAAACTGTCCGTCTTTTTTTCCTATGGAAAAAATACACACACACATTTTATAAGCAAAAAATCCCTATATCTTTCTTGGTTTTGTACTTATCTAAATGTTCCTTGTCATCTGAGAATTTAATAAAACAAGATCCTACAAATGCAAAAACTATGTAGCACGTAATATTGGCAATTAGTATTTATTTAGGAGTTATGTCTTCAAAGATCAGAAACTTTTAAAAAAATAATGTTTTGTATTGATTTTGGAGACAAACAAGCTGCCGGATTTGGATAATAAAGCACCTTTTTTGCGAAGCAAACCAGCTGTGCGTCCTTATCTTGCCTGTTCCAGAGGAAGAAAATGAAAAGTGGATTAACTAACATAATGAACGTTTCAAAGGATACAAAGTAAAATCTGTTATATGATGTAAGGCTGTGGTTCTTAGCTGATATTACCAGGCTGGGTGAGTCCGAAGGGACTCTTTCTACTGCCAAATGGAAAGGACAAAGAACAGAAAGTAGAAACGTAGCCATATAGTGGGGGGTTTACTGAGGAGCCCACTACAGGGTGGTAGTAGATGCTCCGCACCCATGACTTGCTGTGGCTCAGTAACTCTCCATATGAAGCATTTGGGTTCTTCTTCTCCATGTTATACCTCCGAAAGTATCAGTAAGCTTTCTGTTTGTACAGCACCTAGGACAAATATTTCCCAATCTATCAGTAGGGCCCCTGGGTCCTATGCTAAAGTAAAATAACTCCACTTCACAGCAAGAGTAAGGGTTAGTAAAGGACTTTCTTTTACTGAATGGTAGCATCTTTGGTAGGGAAATAGAGAAAGGAAAACTCAGTTAAAATGCAAGCTATAATTAGGATGATACATTTGAAAGGATAAAATACTTCCTGCCTGAAGCTCAGTGGCCACATTAAGAATTAGAGTGTGAGATATTTGTTTTCAAGTAGCTGTCAACATATCATATGTTTTCTACACTTCTGGGATTAATACCTAATTATGGTGCACACAGGAATTAAAAAGACTGAGTGCATTACTACACCTACCTATCTCTCTGGCTAAAATCAGAACTCCTTTTGCACAGAAGCTGTTTCACCCTGCTCCTGCATGTTGACTTCAGCAAGTCTGTGCGCCTTACAGCCACCCCAGGAAGTGCCTGACCCTGCCTCTTTGCAAAAGCCTGCTGTGAGCGGGATATCTGCTGCTGTTCTCCACATCACACTTTCCAGCCCTTTGCTACAACTTGCTGCTGCAGAGCATGGCTGTCACTTCTGGAAGGTTTCAAGCTGTTTCTCACTAACTGATCAGAGTAACTCATTTCAGGATAATACTGCAGTAAATCAAGTGTTTCCTTTCCACAGTTGTTGTTACATCCCACTCTTTTGCAGACCGTTCAACAACATTAATGTAGCAGTAGTCATCGCTAATACCTTTTCTTTTTTTTTTCAGGTCCTGGGGGCAACAATACCAGGAGAAGTCACACTGCAGGTTACAGACCTGTCTGTGGTAAGAGGGAAGAGGCTAACTTTTTACAAGGCAGCGGCATGTAGAAAATAAAGCCAGCCATGCCCAGATGTGCAGTGACATTTCAAAGAGGAAGCACATTAAATGTTTAGATCTGTAATGAAATATTAAGCAATCTGCATTTGTTGTCAATGTGTAGAAGTGGTATTCACCTCTATCTGAAGAGCGACTCTGGGTTTGTCACGTACTGGTCAGCAGTTTCATGGCTCCTCAGTCCGTAGGTTGTTATGCCTGTGCATACTGTCAACATCAAGTAATGTGAATTATAGGGCAGCTTTCTGGGCCAGTCTGTCTCTCAAGGGGAATCTGAAAGAGATTTTAGCTAATGGTGTCAGATCACTGAAGCATACCTTTTCAGGAGCTGATTTTGTGTGACCTGCGGCCTGCAGTGTAGCTATGCTTAACTTGCAAATATCAAACAAGCAATCAGAGAGACCTAACAGATGACTAGACAGAAACTGCTAAAAAAATGATAGGGGTCTGCAAATAAGATAAGCTGAAAACTTTTGTTTAAGCATTATTTATAACACACCTGAATGAAAATAATTGGTATTTAAATTTCCAACACTGCATCAGAAGACTCAGGTACATAAGCATAAGATGGTTGCTGCTTGGTTTTTCAATAACTTATGTTCCAGGCAATGGAGCTTGTTTTGTCTCCAGCTTTAGCAATATTGAGGTCTAATTAAATGTTCATTAAGCCTCACACTTCTCCCTTCTTCTCTCCTCCCCTAATTCTACTCCTACAAGACATTGCTCTTCCTGGTGGAAGCCATTGTATTCACTGGTGCAAATACTCTCACTCCATACGTGGATATTTCAGGGCTGTATTTTTGAAATAGGCAAATGTTTTTCACAAAAGACTCAGCTGTCTAGTTCGTATGCAGTTTCCTTTGGGAGCCACAGTAAAACTCCTGTGAATGCAGCACTCAGTGCAGGGTACTTCACTAGCCTTCATAATTAGGAAACATTGCTGCCTGAGCCTCATTCAGACAGATGATTTCAACAGTCAAGAAGTAGATGTACTTAGTAGCAAAGTGTGCTGTTCCTTTTTCATTGCCACTAAGACAGCAGGACCATTCAGAGCTGCCCTCAGCACAATTATAAAATGTTCTTAGCTGCTTGGAGCCATTTCAGTCAATCTGAACATTTGTTTCCTTTCATAGCAATGCAGAGAGAAGGCACTGACGGTCCTTAAATGCATTGCTCAAGATATACAGCAATTCACAACCCAGCTTCTGGGGCAGGTGGTTTTAAGCTGCCTAGTGTTTTAGGTAGCACAGGTATTGCTTCCAATACACCTTGTGATGATACTTTAACCAGTTGCAACATTGTGGATGGGGAGATGTCTCAGGAACAGTAGTAAATTAGAAATCTTTTTCTCCTTTACATCATGGGCTTGAAGAGAGGCCAAGTCCCTGGCACCTGATTACTATAGACCATTGTACCATGGCATGTATAAGATGAGCAAATAAAAAGAGGTGATTGAGAACTTTTCTGCACATCTTGGACAGCATTTCTGACAGTGCCAGCAGCTAAGCTGCTAAGGCACTAGACTTGGACCCTGACTGCCACCCTAACTGCCCTGAGTATCAGATGATCTCCAGGACACAGCAAAAAGATGTCATCCTCCAAATAAGGAGGTAACGTTTTCCATATTGGTACTATTTTTTTCCAGTCTACTTACCTCTAGCTTTGCACCTGTTTACCCTTCACCAATCTCCTTACTAATTCAATTGTCTGAATCCACACCAGTATCTACAGCCACCTATGTTTTCTTAATGGGTTAAAAAAGGAAGAAGAAACACATCTATGTTGCTCAGTATATTCCATGAAGTTAGACTTATTTGCTTAAAAAAGGTTCCCCAAAAAAATCAAGTGAGGCTGACAAATGTCCTGAAGATCCTTTTAGTGCCTAAGAGGCATGCATTTGGAAACTGTTTACTGTCTCCTGAGTAATGGAGTCTCTGATAAGCAATTTGTTTTGTAGGAAAACAATGTCACCTCAAGTAGCTGAAGGATATCGTAATGACTTTCCCACATTGTCACCGTTCCATTGTATCTCTTGGCTTCTTATTAGTACACTGCTGAATTGAAAATTAATATAAGGGAAACAGAAAATTGTCGCAAACATGTTAAACATGCTACTGTGTTTCAAGGATGTAGCTGTTGACTTTATCAATATTAAAACCAGAATCTGGTAGAAACCTATGCTTTTGGCACAGAATGTGAGAGCTGGTTTTAGGATGATGGGCCCCGTTGCATTATTATTCCTTAGGTCTGAGGATTTTTCTTTTCTGGGACCTGACAGAACTTGAGGTTTCTTAAGGAGGCTTTGGATTACGGGCACAGCATGGGCTCCCTCTTGTGAGCCATGCCTAATGAAAAAAAGTCAAGGAATTCTCAACTGTTGTCTGATCTCAGTTCAGGATTAAACCTCCAAAAATCTCCATAACACTGGGAGACTCCATATCTTTGTTTGATTTGTGGATCAACTGCCTGTGGAGAAGTGGCATCTAAAAATAGCAGAACATGATGAAGGGACACACTGGGGAGCTTTCGCAATGGAGAAGCAACCTGAGGGAGGCAAGAAGAAAATTGGACTGCCTTCCACAGTGTTACTGCTGGTGACAAAGTACTCACTTATTCTTAGCATCCTATAGTTCAGCACAATGACAACATTTTTGTTCTCAATGTGAAAGGGCTGAACTTAAAGGAAAGCAACCAGATTTCTCAAAATAATATATCTTATATGCTCAGCTATGCTAAATTAAAGGCACTAAATGAACAATACCAAGACATCTCTGAACTCATGGTCTTGGGCATGTGCACTCTGAGAAGTGGGATAAACTAGCCTGGACAAAGCACCATTCAGATATGTATTTCTTGTTTGACATTGCAAGAGGACCAGAGCATGCAAATTGAAAGTGAATCTGTGAGCACAGGCTGATACAACCCACAGCAGTGTCAGGATCTACACACCACTACAAGCACAGCCAGGGCAGCATGAACAAACGTGAGATCTTGCGTGGCTGGAGCTAGAAAGGCAGGCTGGTTTGGGGCTGGTTTTGTTCCCAGGGTAGCCAGGCGTGCCCAGCGGGTGCTATCCCCGACTTGGTGAGCACAATGCCAGTCTCTCATGCCATGAGGAAAGCTTCACTACAGTGTGTGTCATCAGAGCCACCCAGCCTCCGCCCTGCTCTCTTCCAGGGCATGGGACTCTGATGGGTTTGGTGCAGATGGGTGCTGGGGAGTGGTGTCCAGCTCATGGCTTTTCTTCTGTCCCACTTAGCCCAGGCAGTCCATGCTGAAAGCAGCTATGCTGAGGCTCTAGAAATGCCCTACGCCACTGAACAGAGAACAGAGGATGTGCAGCAAGGCAACCTACTTTGCAGTCACTGCTGAGCAGCTCTTAGTGTCGCTACACTGTGGGACTGTGCAAAAGCCACCCCACAAGGGAGGCAAAGGACCCCACTGAATATATGTCTGTGTATATATCTGCTAGAAAACAAGAAGTCATTAATGAAGCTTGAGCATCTTTCCTGGTGCTCATGTCAGCATATAGAGTATTTTTCCACTGGCAGGTCTCGATGGACATTGCAAAGGCAATGAATGGTTCTCTCCATTTGAGAAATAGGGAAAATGAGGTGGACATTCATGTATTCTTGCCGAGAGCTGCCTGTGCAAGCCAAAGGCAGAACCAGGCCTATGAGCCAGGTTTCCTTCTCAAATCATTGCTCTTCCCACAAAGCATCACTGCCTTCTGGTAGGGACTCCTTCACCTGCATCCTCCAGGTTTTATGAAGGTGCCTTAGCCAACAGCTTCCAAAGTTTTCCTTCTATAACAGTGTTCCTCTGAGCAGGGTAATTTCCTTCCAGGTGACATCTGACTTGACACCAGTTCTCTGCCTGGATGTGGTTGCTATGACAGCTGCTCCCAGTTCGGCGAATCCTCATCCTGCCAATCCTCCGCAAACACAACTCTTGCATATCTTGTATTCTCTGGGAAATCAAAATATGCTTCTGTTTTTAGTCTTTTAATCTTCTCGTGTCTGTGTCTCCTTTTATTTGGAATCAGTGATGTTAAAACAGCCTTGTGCTGCCAGTATTTTAACAACAGGTTTTCAGAAAAAATATCCCCACCTCAGTCTATGACAGAGTTGGAGTGGTGTATTGCTTGGGCTGCTGAGAAGAGAGACTAGGGAATCTGCTTTTATGGCTTGCCTTTGAAATAAAAACTCTTTCACATAAAAATCAGGAAGTCAATACTACTTGGCAAATAAATGCAGCTTAAGTGCTTTTAACTGGAAGTAGTTACAGTAAACCTTCCTCCTAAAAAATCTGCTGGGTAATTTTCTGATGATGTGAACTGGGGTGCTGGATGGGCTGGCAGAGTGCATGTGTGTGCTGGTTTTGGCTGGGGTAGAGTTTATTTTCTTCACAGTAGCTAGTATGGGGCTATGTTTTGGATTTGTGCTGAAAACAATGTTGATAACACAGGGATGTTTTAGTTATTGCTGAACAGTGCTTACACAGATTCAAGACCTTTTCTGCTTCTCACCCCACCCCACCAGTGAGTAGGCTGGGGGTGCACAAGAAGTTGGGAGGGGATACAGCCAGGACAGCTGACCCCAACTGACCAAGGGATATTCCGTACTATATGACGTCATGCTCAGCATATAAAGCTGGGGGAAGAACATGGAAGAGGGGGATGTTCGGAGTGATGGTGTTTGTCTTCCCAAGTAACCGTTATGCATGATGGAGCCCTGCTTTCCTGGACATGGCTGAACATCTGCCTGCCCATGGGAAGTAGTGAATGAATTCCTTGTTTTGCTTTGCTTGTGTGCGCAGCTTTTGCTTTACCTAATAAACTGTCTTTATCTCAACCCACGAGTGTTCTCACTTTTACCCTTCTGATTCTCCCCCATCCCACTGAGGGGAGCGAGCGAGTGGCTGTGTGGTGCTTAGTTGCTGGCTGGGGTTAAACCATGGCAATGAGTGTGCAGGAGTGGGCACTCAGAGGTGTAGAGAAAAGTAATTTTAGCAAATGTTATAGCCCACGGGGATATATATTCTTTCACCATCCCCTGTTGCCATTTTGAAGCACACAAACACACATAACACTCACATAGGCATTATCTCTCTGTTAAACTTCTTGTCAGATCTGGTCCTCACATCTCCATTCTGTTAAATGAATTAAACTCAGATTCCCCTTGCCCCCTGACTTATCTACATTGATTTACATCTTAATAACTTTCTTTCCCTCAGTCAGTTTGTTCTACCCTCTTCTCGATTTGCTCTCCACAGTAATTTTGACTGAGTTCCTTAGCCTCACAGCAAGGGGAGGAAACAGTTGCAAGGCGGATGCAGGGAGTCCATCCTGGTGACTATGGTGACTGTTTGCTTTCATTATCATTGTCATTTCTCTGGGCAAAGCCATGCTGGGCAAAGCTGACTCTCTCCTTGGATGCTTTGGATGCCCACCAGGGTGCAATGGACACTGCTCTGCTCATCTTCCCTTCCCAGGTCCCTGGTTTTGGATATCTAACTCGGGTACCTTCCCTGCTTATTTATGTTTTTCTCATCCCTGAACTCTCATGGCTCCCCCAGTTCTGTAACTCTCCCTCCCTGTTCTCAACAGAGGTTAGCTTTTAGGGTAGATCTCAGCCTATCTTTACTAAGGAAGCCAGCTGAGATAATGGCCAACAGCAGAAATAGCCATTCACCCACTTCTATCCCTTCCAGAAGCCGTAAGACAAAACCGGCCCCTCTAAACCAACAGCTTTGCCCTGCAAGCAACGAGTCAGCTGTGCAAGGATCATTCTGCCTAACTCCTGGCAAGTTGGGTGGTTGGTTTAAGTCTTGGAAAAAACAAAAGTCTCTCCCACGACTCTGTCATTTTTGGACTCTGACTTCCTCATTGTATCACAGTGAGCAGAGCTCCTTGTAGGAGAAGCTTTCCAGTGCCAAGGAGGAGAGAGATGGCTGCCCGCCACAGCTGCCAGCAAGTTCTGTGAGCAACACGCAGCTACTGGTCCATTGAATCTGGTCCCTTGCATCTCTGCACACTGCTTTATCGGCTCGGGGCATGACTTTGGAGTGTGCATGCGTGGGGGGAAGCTGCTGCTGTTGTCGTATAGTTGCAACTGAGTTTTCTCAACTTCCTGGTTGACTGCCAAAGACCATGAGGTTTAATTTCCCACCTTTGAGTTTCTCTCCCCCTCAGGAGCTTCCCATCTGCTGCATTTCATCTTGCCCAGGTAAAGCTATGCTTGCCAGCCTTCCCTTTCCAAAAATACTGCAGTGTTTGTTTTAGTTCCTCCAGATTGTGCTGGCTCTGACTCCGTGTACTGTGACTACTGACTCATGGTCCCGCTGGTCACCTCTATCTGATTCCAAAGTTTTCATTATCTTCTGCTCTTTGCAGCTCTGCACAGACGCTTTTGCCTCATAATACTTAGCAATCTGTTAATGTGGCCACTGTAGAGATCCACTTTTATATTTAGTAACATCACTCATCAGTGCAGGATTTTTTCAGTAAAGGAAGTCTAAAAAAAAGATCATCAGCTGTTCCTATGTTTTTTCTATGCATAGACCGCAGAGAAAAATATTCTACTGAGGTTTCATAAGCAAGCGAACTGAACTACATGATTTTTTTCATTTTGATTTTGCATACATTTTCCAGACCCTCAGATTAAAAAATATCTGACACGTATTCTGATATGTTATTTGCTGACTGCTTTTAAATGAGCCTAGGATTGTGCACAGTGGAACTGAGAACTTTAACACAGGACATAGTGGAATTAGCTTCATCCTGAGGCCCTCTTGCAGGGTGTAAAAGAAAGCCAAGTCTCATTGTAGCTTTACAGCAAACTAAACTGCATTGTCTTCATGTCTTCCCGGGTGTTCTTACACCTGTAAAAGGCCAAGGTAGCTGACAGGATCTTAGTGGACCAGCTGTATTTGACCAGCTTAAAATAGAGACACTTTGACAAGCCTCATGTTGTGGTTACAACCCAGTGATATCCCAGTTTAGGGCAAGCAAAGCTCCAGCCTCTTCATTCTGTTGGTGGGCAGCAGGGACCAAGCCTGCCAAGCCCAGCAGCTGGGGTGGATGGGCTGACAACTTGCTCCATGTGCATAGCACCCGTGGGAAACCTTGCAGTCCCCTTTTCTGTTTTCCACCAGAGGATCAAAGCCCTTCGAATAAAACAAAAGCCCCAGATTAAACCCCCTTCCCTTGGAAGGTCGCCAGACCCCGTTCTGCTCCCCATTCCTCTTTTATCTTCAGGATGGCCTTTTTGCATATGTTCATTGCTGAGCCCCTCTCTCCCAGCCCTACATGCAGCTGGTGAGACTTAGCAACCACCTGGGCCAAACCTGACCCACTGCTTCCCCTGCCTGCTCCATGGCCCCTGCACCATGTCCACAACCTGGGGCTGACTTTGCTCCCCCTGCGTGGGGCAGGATGGTCGCCACGTGCTCTCACCATCCTGCCCTCCTGCCTCTCTCTGGGTACCCCTTGGGTACCCGCCTATCGACTGTACCTAAACATAGATTGAATGCAGCAGGCACCAGAGCTTTTGGTAATTGCACCCCAAGGCTATGAAATTCTCTGACAGCAAATCACACTGCCAAATGCAGGCTGCAACATTCCTCCCTGCTAAAGCATGTCAGGCAACGCAGTCGGCATTTGTGCCCTTTGGATCCAACAGCACTGTGTCAACCCAGGAGGGGGAAAGCTGTTTTATGAAGATGTCTGCTGCCCTTTCAGCTGCCAGCAAAGACAAGGATTGGGATTCTTTGCCCTTCCCTCCATCCACTGTCAGCTCTTTCTCGGATCATGTTTTTGCTCAGAATTCACTGCAATTCAGGTGTCACTAGCAACTATTTCCCATGTCTGGTCTAGCCAGGTTTCAAACAGAGCAAAACTTTATTGCTGAATGTTATAGACTTGTTTATATTTACATGGGAGAAAAAGGGAGATTAAGAGAAAGGTCCATGGAGTTCTGGCTCCTGGTGACTGGCTCCCAAGTGAAGACAAGTCTTTCTGATCAACCCTCAGCTGATACGTTTAATTAGCTCTATTTCATCATTGTTGATCATGTTTCTTTGCCTCTGGGTCCAATAAGGATCAGAGCCAACATACCATCTTTGTGAAGAGTGAATGCTATGCCAGTAGTGTGACCCAGATTGCCTGCAATGGATTCATGGATATTTTCCTGAACATTTTCTGTGCTGCCGGTTGAGGTGAGTGCTCCCAGGTCAGCAGAGTTTCATTGTCAGACTGGATCTCCTGGTATTTCTTCCCTGTCAGAAACTGTCTGGATGTGCAGGAGGGAAAGATACTGGAAGAGGACCGGTGAGGAGAGGGGAACAGAGAGGTGAGCTGAGGACCTGGAAAGAACGTGGGGATGTAGCTATGAACAGAGAGCTTCTGGTGTCTTCTCTGGGGATAGTGTCTGAGGGACTGAAAAATGAAATGCCTTTAACAATGGCTGGAGTAGGGACAGTCATTCTTCAAGGCTTTTTTTTTTGAGGACACAGGCAGTATTTCAGACAATGACAGCATTGCCAAGGCCTCACGACAAAACCAGAAGGATGTGACAGTGACGTCTGTCAAAAATTTCCAATATACCAGCTGGACACTGGGCTGTGCTCTAAATATTTTCTCTGCATTTGTCAGGAAACATGTCTGTGTCCCCAGCTTCAACATGAATTTGCTGAAGCTGTGTGAGGAGCATGTTGTTAAAATACTCTTATGGACAGTTCCTGTAGTTTCTCCATTTTTTGGTTCCTTTCTGTCCCTGGTCACCCAAGAAAGCAGCGAGGGCTCCTTGTGTGGGTTTGTGCCCAGAGAGGACCACGTGCTCTCCACCGTGCTTTGGGGTGAGGTGAGCCCAGGTTTGCGTGGCCACGGCAGGGCATGTCCTGCCTCTGCGCGCAGCTCTGCAGCTGCAGGTGGGATTCACCTCCAGGATGGGCTGATCTCCAGCCTTGGCAAGTCAGCGAGGGTATTTAAGTTTGTCTTGGGGTTTTCTGCCAGCCTTTTGATGCACACAGAGGGAAGGGAAATCTGGGTAAAGCAGGTAACGGTAGAAAGTGCCATGGAGGCCTCTGTACCAGCTTGGAGATAAAACAGACACAGATTCTCATTCAGAAACATCATAGAGGGAGTGCAGATTCATTTGCCACCCTTAGGAGGTTAAAGAGAGCTAAACCAACACCGCAGATACTCGGATTTGTGGCAGTAGGTAGCCCAGGGATTCTGGACTTCAAAGAGATGGGTAGGCTGGCAAAGTCCTGCAGTTTTAATTTTTCCTCACTCGGTTTGCGCAGTTAGGAATTAATCTCCATAGTATAGCTTTTCCACCTAGGAACTAGTAATATTATTCACCTGTCTCAGAGAAGTGTTCATGAGGATTAAGAGGGATTTGGGGCTCATGTATGACCTAGGTGTAAGGGTTTTTATACGACCTAAGGCTGAGCGATGCACAAAATAAAACTTACTATATGCTTTACTTACTAATATGCCTTACTATATGCTCCCATTTGAAATATTGGCATCAGAGCCATGATGTTTTGGAACCAAGTTGGTTTTTTCCCTCCTTGCTTTTCTTGACATGGAGACTGAGGGGCTGTAACACTGCCATGGCCCTGGCCTCCTCCTGAGCGAGAGGAGTTTGGTTGTTCTGTAGCCTCCCACCGGAGAATGCAACACACTCAGTGCACGGGCACCAAAGGTTTGGCAGCAAGGTAAGAGCCAAGTGGTTTGCTTTGGTTTGTTTTGCTTTGCTTTCGTCTGGTCTGACTTTCATAGGGAGAAATGGATTTGTGGAAGAAGTCTTAATGTTTTTGGTGAATAACTAGCATTGAAGTGGCTGCTTACACTGCAGTATCTGGGAGCACCTTCCCTTCCACATAGCTGTCCAAGCTGTGTCTTGACCCCATACTGGGGCAAGGACAGGAACATTCCTCACTTTCCCCTGCTCCAATGCATTTTAACTACCACACCAAATAAACTCACACACGTCCTTCAAACAGGAGCCACAGCACATGCTGACTGGGTGCCAGCCTAGACTGAGACAGCAGGACTCAGGTGCATGTGGCAGCAGCCCATCTTGAAAGACATATCTTGATGAAAGGGGATTTCACAGCCAGTACAAAAAAGAGTTAAGCCCTTGAGATGACCCTGCTCTCACTGAAATCCCAGGCACTAATATCTTGGTGTGTGTTCAGGCAGGCAGAGATGATTTCTGTTTTTCCACCTTAGTACAAGTGTACACTAAACACAGCCTTTTTAATGACTGGAAAACTTGGGAAGAAAGTGTTGCACGACAAGCTGTCCCACATGGCCACTATGCAGCCACAGAGCTGTGAAATGGGAGCAGGAGGCTTGCTCACGCTTTATTCCTAGGACCTCTTCCATAATCCTTTGGGAAAACATTCACTGCGAAAAGGCCTCCCCGTCATGCAAACTCTAATGTATTGCAGTAACAGTAATCTATTATGTAGATTTTATGGATCACTTATACAAATTACAGTGAAACCTCAGTCCTGACTGTGGCTTAAAATAGACACAGGAATAACAATACAGCAGTAACAGCAATAAAAACAACAACAACAATAATAATAATGAATTGATAAAAGAATATATCCATTAAGATTCCTCCTCTCTGCAAGTACTTGATAATAAAAAGGTATTTTTAGCCTGCAAATTATTTAATATAATATTGTCTTTATTCTTTATGGCTTCAGAAATCAGTAAGGTTTACAGAGTCCTATAGTATTTTAAGACACAGAAAATTCAGATTTTCTTCTGAGGCATCAGAAGAGTTAGTTAGATTTGTGTTTGTCATTTTGTTGAAGATTCTGTACATTAACACACCATCCTGCAGAGGAAAACATCTTTTTTTAATAATGCAGTGTATTAGAGGTCTCTTAGGAGGAAATTCTTGGCACGAAAGTTTCACTGGAATGTAAGCAACCTATGGAAGTACATATCCATATTGTGCTGACTATAGTTAGGACTCTTCTTTTTCTGTACAAGCTGAATCTCCTGGAGACTTGTGCCTAACTGATCCATGCTCAAATCCAACTTCTTTAGCCAGTGCTGCTAAAAAACTTTTACAAATGATTTCACGTGCAAAGTGTTCTTCCTGTATTGCTTCTAAAACAGCAGCTATCTGTCTTTCTTCTGCCTTTCCCCAGTGAAGCCTTTCCAAAAAACTTATTCAGTTTACACCAGGCCCATTTCTTCTCTGCTTTCTGACTGAGGCTCTTTTCTGAAAAGGCAGGCAAATCCTCACGGGACAAGTGGCAGCATTCTGCGAATAGTCGCGAGTGGATGCCCTCCAAATCCAAGCAACTGGACCTTTCAGAGGACTTAAAAAATGCAATGCCTCTGCCACTCCTCCCGAATGTTACCACCTTTTTCATGCTCACGGCCCATGCGTGGCAAGAGGCACACAAGGACGGTTTCCTGCCTCCCCCCAAACATAAATATTCCATAAATTTCTCTCAAGGATTACTCACTTTTTCCAGTTCCCAGAAATGTTTTAGAATAATTCTTAATTGGAACTAAAATAAGAATAAAAATTACCATTTCTACCCAAAGATGTAAAAAATTGGAGACATCACTGACTGCATATGTACATTTCCTTTTCCTCTGGTTCTTTTGTAAAATTAGCTGGGTATTTATTAGCTCAGTGAAGATATTCTAATGCTTTGAAATCACTCCTAAATGTTTTAAAGATCTTTCCTCCCATTCAAAGAACTGACATGTTTGAATTGGCACCGAGCAAAGATGGATGGGTTCATTAGGAAGAGCCAACAAGTACGTGGATGGGGGAGGTCAGGTTAAAAGGAGTGGATGCCTTCACTTAGAGGCAGGAGCCTGAAGCTTGGCAATCCAACACTGGTGACAATGTAAACCTCTAAAACAAGAGCACATATTAGGGGCAGAAACAGCCACAATAACGTGGTTGCCATGGCATGTAGAGCCAATGCATACTGGTAGTTGCTGATGGCATGTCTGCAGCTCCCCTACCTTTTGTTCCTTGATGTGTGCTTTCCTATAGTTAAAGCACAATAGAAAGACTTGGTTTAAGTATCAGACTTGATTAATAACCCCTTTGCTCTGCAAAACTATTGTTAGCCACATGCACTAACTAATCTTTATTATGGTTCAATGCTGCAAAAGGATGTAATCCATCCTAACTACAGCTGCAGGTAGCTAAACTGAGGAAGCAATGCATAGTGAGAGGCAATATCAGCACTGGAGCCGATTCTGGAAATCGCAAGCTTTTTCTTCATACAGTCAGATTCAGGTGCCTCATAGTGAGATTCATGTCACTTAACTGTAAGCGTCTGAGTTATAGATGTTTACTCCTGAGCTAATTTTCTTTTATGCGAGTGAAGAGAAATAGGCTTTTCAGGGGCTTGATCCTAATTTAGGTCCTTACCTTAGGCTGAGATGAAATGATCCTGGATCTATGCTCCTTGGGAGGGCATGTTTCTAAAAAAGATTGACTGTGTTTATCAGATTAACTCTGTACCTGGTCACAGCCCCTCCATCTGCACACACGAAAAAACCTAGGCCAGGCCATGTCCCCAGGCGCTGACATGTGGTTTCCCATACCCTTTGTCAGCAGGCTCCTTGGCATGGTTTTGGTTTGTGCCAGCCTGCAATTTCCTGGACTTTACCCAGGCACGGTTCTGGGACTGACATGGGCAAGGGGATGTTGTCACTGGGAGGACTGAAATGGTGCTAAGAGAGGCTTAGTGAAGCAAAGAGTGTGTACGTGCATGGACATGGGTATACCAGGCCACTTGGACTCAGGGCCCATGTATACTTCTGGCCAGTTTCACTTATGGGCCTAGAACTGGCTTTTTATGTGCTTAGATTTCTTGAAAACACAGATAAAATTGTAGCAGCCCTCCATCTGATTGGGTCTGATATGCTGAATTCTACTTCCCTGTGTGTGGGTCTTTCAAACCATGCCACATGCTTGTCCAAGAAAAATGGTGACCCATCATCCTTTCCCTAGCTCCCCATCACCTGAGTGATGTGGAGCACAGATGCTGCTAGGTGGCATCCCACGGCTCTGCTGAGCGTTTATGGCACACAGATGCAGCATCGCAGTGGATCCAACCATTGCCCTCCCTTGGACAGTCTCTAGCCCTGGCTTTGACATGGCAAAAATTTGGTGCCTTCAGCAGATGGCATTAAATCCTTGAGAGAGGGAAATGTGCACTGTCTGCCTCCATAAGTCTCATTTGTACTTGTCTCTCAAGATCAGCCATCAGCTTCAGTTCTGGAGGATGACACTTAATACACCTTACAAATGCTGCAGTGCTGTTAATTTGGACTGCTCTGGCTGTTCCTGCTCTTCGAGTATGCTGGATCTTCTCAGGAGTCCTGGCCACAGCAAATTCCAGGGCAGTCTTTTTGAAGATGTCGGTCACGAGCGGTGTCCCCCCAGGGCTCCGTTTTGGGGCCGGTCTTGTTCAAGGTCTTTATCAATGATCTGGACGAGGTGATTGAGTGCTCCCTCAGTAAGTTTGCAGATGACACCAAGCTGGCCGGGAGTGTTGATCTGCTCGAGGGTAGGAAGGCTCTGCAGAGGGACCTGGACAGGCTGGATCGATGGGCTGAGGCCAACTGYATGAGRTTCAACAAGGCCAAGTGCCRGGTCCTGCACTTYGGCCACAACAACCCCATGCAACGCTACAGGCTKGGGGAAGAGTGGCTGGAAAGCTGCCTGKYRGAAAAGGACCTGGGGGTGCTGGTTGACAGCCGGCTGAAYATGAGCCRGCAGTGTGCCCAGGTGGCCAAGAAGGCCAAYRGCATCCTGGCCTGTATCAGAAATAGTGTGGCCAGCAGGAGTAGGGAAGTGATTGTCCCCCTGTACTCGGCACTGGTGAGGCCGCACCTCGAATACTGTGTTCAGTTTTGGGCCCCTCACTACAAGAAGGACATTGAGGTGCTGGAGCGTGTCCAGAGAAGGGCAATGAAGCTGGTGAAGGGTCTGGAGAGCAAGTCTTATGAGGAGTGGCTGAGGGAACTGGGACTGTTTAGTCTGGAGAAGAGGAGGCTGAGGGGAGACCTTATCGCCTTCTACAACTACCCGAAAGGAGGTTGCAGCGAGGTGGGTGTTGGTCTCTTCTGCCAAGCAACTAGCGATAGGACGAGAGGAAATGGCCTCAAGTTGCGCCAGGGGAGGTTTAGATTGGACATTAGGAAAAATTTCTTTACTGAAAGAGTGGTTAAGCATTGGAACAGGCTGCCCAGGGAAGTGGTTGAGTCACCATCCCTGGAAGTATTTAAAAGATGTGTAGATGAGGCGCTTAGGGACATGGTTTAGTGGGCATGGTGGTGTTGGGTTGATGGTTGGACTTGATGATCTTAGAGATCTTTTCCAACCTTAATGATTCTATGATTCTATGATTCTATGATTCTATGTGCAAAGAAGCACATTTGAATTTCTCACCTGTTATTTTCCTTGACCTCTCATCCTTGCATCATGAAGCAGTAGGAATAGAAGCTCTGGCACTGTGTTATTGACTATATTATACCTCTTTTATCCAGTGCTGGGACACCATTTTGGGGTCAACAAGAGCTGCAAACCATGATCTGCTGCTGCCTTTTGCATTGCCAGGGAAGGATTGTGGGCCAAGTCCACAAGCTTATGGCCTTCTGTGCTTTATGATCAGCTCGACCAAATTCCCACATCTAAATCATTAACTGTGGTTTCTTGGATCACTTCTAGAATCAGTTTTAAAATGTATGCAATGCCTACTACTTTCCAGTCCTCTGGAAAAGTGGCTGCTGTTTGTGACAAACACAGTCAGCAGCTCAGCTACTTCATGCATGAACATCTGTAGAAGGGGCCTAAAGGGTAAATCACGTGGACCTGGTGGTGTAGGGCACGTAAGTATTGAGTTTATTCCAGCACCTGTTCTTCTGTCATCTACTTCTTCAGGAGTACCTCATCATGGCTATCAGGGAGGAGAGGCAGGGAACCGCTCACTGTTCTGGTCGTTAAAACTGAGGCAGACAACCATCCTGATTCTCATCAATCTCCTCCTTTTAATGAGTTGCTCCTTCCTAGCCACTAGACTCACAGATTCTACGTGGGCTTCTTGTTTCACTTATACTTAATTCGTCTCCTATTGATGTTTACTCTTTGCTCTTACAAGGTGTTTGTTCTTTGAACACCACCTTGGATCTCACACTCTATGCTTCTGTTTGCTGGCTTTACTGGGATTAGATTTGCACATTTTCAAGGATTTTTGTTGGGCTTGTGTTGCAGCTACAACCCTCAATGCAGAGAGCACTTTGTGTCCTCCAGGACGAAAAGTGCTGCGTAAAATGAAGTGTGGTATGTAAAGATTTCAATTAAATAATCTGCCTAAGGTTTGGTGTTACAGGAACACGCTGCTCTAAACATTTTAAAGTCTTTTTTTCCTTGCTTTTGTGCCTGCATTAATGGTGCGTTCTTAATGACAATAGGAGTCACTAGAGAACACAAATCTGGTATTCCCTTCTTAAGCTATATATACTTTTAACAACTCCCACAATACAGCAAGAGATTTCTCATTCATTACTTTGCAGCACATGATTTGCAGTGCCATGATGTAGCTAATTAGCTGTTGACGTATTCTGAGTCCACATCTGCAGCTTTATTACCAGAATGAAAGCCACATGAATCTTCATTTTTTTGGTGTTTTTTGCTGTTTTTCTTCTAATATAAGACCTTTGGACCTTCCAGATTTTCTTTTTTATCATATTTTCCACAGCTCTATGTGAGCAATTATTGCCTGATATCTGGAAAGTTCAAATGTATACCACCTGCCATAGCATCCATTAGTCATCACTGTTTCTCTGTCACAAGTTCATTGGTGCTAAGTGACTATAGCCAAGGTAAATAGAAAATGTAACTGGAGAAGTAGAACACGCTGTAGTATTTGTTGGTTTCGTCTTTTTTGGAGATTACTTTGTCAGCAGTCACGTGAAGTAAGGGCATTTTGTTCTTTTTTCTTTCATTTTGTTGGCTTACCAGTCCCCATGTTATAAAGGACTTTAACCCAAACATTTACATTTCAGCTAGTTATGGCTGTTTTCAATTGTTTTCAAGCTAGTGCACACAATGAACTGAATGGCAGAAAGACTATACAATAAGTTTATTTCAAATAAGTGTTTTACACCTGTATTTTTTTAGAGAATAGTGCTCCTTGCTGTCTTATCTGTGCCAGAAGACCATGTAAAAAGCTGTATCATGATCCATTCCCTGTAGGTTTTGTCCTCTGAGATTACTCCAGATATGAGGCTTGAGCTTACACTAACTCAAGATAGAAGGAAAATGTGTGCCATCCTGAAGTTGATGGCAAAGTTCCTGTTGATGTCAAGAGGGCCGGGATTTCACCCAGAGAGATTTGGCATCGGCTTCACTGGGGAAGTGTCAACATGGACTGCTCCGATAACATTCTTATTTTGTCAATGCCAAAGCATCCACCCACTCTATGTCCAAACAGGAGAAAAACCCAGATGGTGTCACATCACATTGCCATCCAGATCCATTTCAAAAGAGTTTTAGAGCCAAATCTGATCAATATATTTAAAATGTTTGGCTCTAAATTTTCTGTGATGCTCCAGTAGGCAGTTCCTAGGATAGGCAGTTCCTAGGATAGATGCCACAGTTAACAGGATATGCATAATGATTATCTTCAGCTGAAGCAACTGGCCAAGGGCTTGGCAAGACCTGTCTCTCCCTCCCTCCCTCCAGGTCTGGGTGGCAGACATCACAACTAAACAGAATAGGAGAGACTAGTGTCTGAATCTGAGAAGGAAAGTCTTCCCCTCTTCCCTCCATCACCCCGCATGATTCAAGAGTGTATCCTATAAATGTCTGGTTTTCTGAACAGGAGAAAGTCTGCTCCTAAGGAAGCTAGGGCCTGCCCAAGCCTCTCCCTGGGCAGAAGCAGAAAGAAGAGCTTAGGGAAGTCACTGGCTGGCAATAAGTAGCTTTGCATCCTTCGGCTCCTTCAAGCAAGGCCTATAAGTGGACCTGGGGTATTTTAATCAGAGGCTAAGGGCTGAGAAATCCTGGGGTTGCAGAGACACAGGTTTGGCTTTCTCCCACTGTCCTTGTTGTCTCTGGAGGAAAATGTATATTGGCCTGAGTAGAAGGATAAGTCTGGAGAGCTTTTAGACCAGTGTTGGTTTTGCTTTGTTGTTTAATGAAACCTAAAAAGCAATTACAATTACATTAAAATTGAGTGGAGTTGAACATGGGATTCTAAAAACATACAAAGAGCAGCCTTTTTCTTAAAATCTGTAGTCCCTAATGAAAAACCTAGCTGTATCTTTTTTTAATCTCGTATAATTTTATAACAAAATAGAAGAAAATGCAGAGATCTTCCTGGAGCTTCTTTTCAACTTGTATAAATGACCATAATGAACTTCATGGACCAGATCCTGCTTTAACTGAATCTGGAGCAAATCCAAAGCAATTCCATTTATACTGATAGATTTCTTTAAAAGAAGAGCAGAGCCTGGCCTTCCAGCACCAGTGTTTAAACTGTTTGCAGTCAAAGCAAATTCAAACTCCACTGAAAGCTATAGTGTTATTGGAAATTTTCCATATCTTTTATTGTCTGTGTGCAAAATAGATCACTGTGTTCCCAACAGTTAATAATTTTTGTTTTGTAAGAATGCTCTGCACATAATTAAATTCTTTAATCACTTTTTGAAAGTAAACCATAATATTTGCTGTTAAGACTTGGTGTGTGCTATGGATGTTCATATGTTTATATGTTAAATCTATTATAGCCATGTTGCTCTTAATATTCTTAGAACTCCTCAGCATCTTTTTGTAGCATTTATGGCCAGGGGAGGTGGAGAGTCCCTTGTTGGCGAAAGTAATGCATCTTCCATCCTTGGATCCTGGCCAAAGGCTATGTAGTCTTGTGATTAATATGTTAGCTGCATATTTAGAAGGTAGAAAATTCCCCTTCTGCTGAGCTTGTACTCTTGTTGACATTAATACTTTCCATCTCTTGCTGTTGATTATGGTTTTCCATTTTTCTGTAACAAAAACGAGACAAAAAAACGCTCACATATCACCACATATTTAATACAGCCAAATTATTGTAAATAGAAAGATAGGTCTGACATGTTATCACATTATGGAAACACAGGAGCCCCATTATACAGAAGAGAGGCATTTCATTTACAGCTTTGAAGTAAGATTTTCAGAAACAAGCAATGATTTTTCCATGTTTCATCTCTCAGGTTTTTGCTAATGAGCAAAAACTCTTTAAAATTCCCACTCCTGTAAAAATCAAACATTGGACACTAAAGAAGTGAGGGAACCAAAATCATTATTGCAGATATCTGGCCTGATTTTGTGTAGGCCTGCTTTTGCCCCTTTTTATTAGCGACATACACTCAGATCTGCAGCTGAGCATGTAGTACCATGTAATTTTTACCAGTAGCCCCACTTACCACCAGACCCTAACCTGACCTTGCTTTATCTGCAGATGCTACCATCTGTAGATGCTCCATGGGCAGAAGTGTGACCCACATAAACTTGTGCTCCACACCGATCATGCAGATACTCTTTTTTTTTTTATCCTGAGGACTTAGGAAATTGTCATTAAAACATTGTGAAAAATTTACTCTCAAACTGTTCATGGCCTGCCATGGTTCTCTTTTTCTGCAGGGAGATGGCTCAATATCTTTGGGACACTAGGTTATTTTAGAAAAAGCTTGCTTAACATCGCATGTGGTTTCTTGCTTTGGTGAAATATAGAATAACACTTACTGTGGGATAAAGCTCTGAAAAGACATTTTTCCATAATCATGATTTTTCCATATCTTGGAAACAAGCTATCAGAAATACCCTTTCTCATTTTTTAATTTTTGATCTCTTGGGATTAGAGTCATATCACCTACCTTCAGGTGCACACATACACAACTGAACTAGTTGGCTAGAGTCCCTGTATAATCTTAGAGAGAAATGGGTATATCAAGACTATGAGTCATGTGACAACTTGGGCACAGCATGTCTGTTCCTCTTATTTGACTATGAAGGGAACCCTGAAGAACCAGCACAGAGGTAGACATCTGCATTATACCTCTGCAGTCTGGTGAAAGAGGTCTCACATGTGACCTTCTCTTCACTTTTATCCTTGTAGGTCTTTTGCACCCACAGTTTTTACTGGATAGCAATGCAGACACTGGTGGCCAGCTCTGGCTTTGATTATGGCTTCAATAATAAGTTTAACAGGGCAGGAACGCCCGCTCATGGACATCTGTGCTGTTAATGGATATCACACTCCCTGGCTCATCTTTGGCCCTACCAACTCACACTCTCCCAAGCAGTGTTGAGGCACATCTCAGGGAACAGCATAAACCAAGGATTGTTCCCAACAGGCGGAGTGGATGAGACCTTCTGCTTTGGGAGAGGAAGAGATTGTAGTCATATGAATACTAAGGGTGTCATTCCCTTTGTCCCCGTGACCATGTCTTCCTGCCTTATTTTATTTGCTAGCATAGATGTAGCCCATGCGTCTCATCCTGTAAGTATAAATATAGTTGTTTGGTTCAACAACAGCTCTTTTCTAACACAGTGCTTTATCCATTACATTTCATCTGCCTAAATACTTCTTTTCCTAACTTGGCTTTTTGTTTTCAAATGTGAAATGTTTTGGATTAGGTATATATTTGCTGACATCTCTGTAGAAGGTGGTAAATTGTTGACATCAAATATCAAGACAATTATTTTTGCTTATGGAACACTGTCTAATGTCTGTTGCAGCAGAGCAGCAATATTTTTCCATAGGAGTATTGTCACTTTTGATAAGCACCCTAGTGGTTTATTTTTCAGTATGACATCTGTCTCTTTTCTTTCTTCCATTGAGCTTATATAACATATGCACAAGAATGATTAATCTATATTCTATGTTTTGAGGGAAAGCAAGTGTTTGACTATTCTTTTTCTTACTTGTTCTTTATCTCTACCTTTCTGAAAATTTCCTCATTCATAAAAGGGAGTTCTTTAGCATCTCACTTTTTATTGGTTGCTATTTATCCTTTTTTTCCATGTCTTCTGATATAATTCAGGAATGGAAAAGCAGATTGAAAGACTGTAAGTAGATTTGCTGTCTATCAGCATTTTAAAACCCTAGATCTGGACCACTACATAATTTTTCCAAAAATCTCAGAAGCTCCTTCCAGGGCCTTGAAGACGAACTGAGAGTCTGAAATCCTTGGAATGAATGACAGAGGGTCAGAGAAATACTGAGCTGAAGCCAAATCCTTGTCAAACTATGTGGGTCTATGCTAGATCTGGGTCACATTAACAATGTTTGACAAGCTAGACATGCTCTGAATAGTTAATTTCCCAGCTATTTTAGTCCATCAAACCAGTCACTGTCTTGAGCACAAGATCCGGTGTTAGTACTTCACATTTGATCCCTTAACTCCCGTAAGGATAGTCTCAAGCTCTCAGTAATGTGTCTCAGTACAAAACCTGTGCTGTAATTGCAGGCTCTCATTTCTTGGTACTCATCTTGACCTGCAGAATAGCTGGGTATCCTCCGCATTTCTCTCTCTGACTGTTTGTTAGAGCAATTTAATAAAATGCTGCAAGCACTACCTGGATGTACAATTTAAGTAGGTCAACTTCTCTGGAAAAGCTGCTGAGTTCTCTTGTGGTTGGAAGCAATAATCACTATTCATGAGCCTTGCAGTATCACTCAAAGGCCTTGTTTAGATCAGACAGATCTATTGTGCCAGCTACTCTACAAAGACATAAAAAGCGCCTCTCCCAAAGACTTTGCAACCAGAATTTAGAGTAGGCAAAGTGATGGAAGCAGTAGGGGA
This sequence comes from Phoebastria nigripes, assembly GCA_035582835.1. Lineage (NCBI taxonomy): Eukaryota > Metazoa > Chordata > Aves > Procellariiformes > Diomedeidae > Phoebastria > Phoebastria nigripes. The sequence goes on from JAYKAV010003288.1 coordinate 2,722,037, forward strand.
AAGACAGGGAAAAAGCAATAGTGAGCAGCTTGAGACACCACTTAGAATATTTTAGATGTATTGCCTTTATTCACTTTTTGTGATGTAAAGTATGAAGCCAAATTGTGCTGATACAATCTGCCTTTTGTAGAGTGCAGTACCTGGAAAGCAGGCATTATTGTCTGTGATTTCTTGGTCTAGGTGGGTACTGGTCTTTCCTGATAGCAGTTTATGACTCTCTACCCATTAGGCATGGCAGCTAATCTCCTTCCCAGGTGGGGCAGGGATCCAAAGTTCCTTCCCTCATAGGGAGAGGGCAGAGAGTGGGGAGAGATGTGTCAGTGGCTTACTTCCTCCTATGTGTCTGACCTGTTGGAACAGGAAGATGATGGAGACCTATGGAAGGTCCTAATGCTTCTGGGCAGGCCATGAAGCCTAGATGCACGAAGTCTCCAAACTACTTCAATTTATGACCTACTCCTGAATAGTTAGTATTGTCTTTGATCAACAACAATGAGGATGGTGGTGATGACAGTGAATGTGAAACATCGCTTGAGTTGCAAACAATGCTTCTCAAAAACAAATAGCCGTATATGTAGCTCATACACTAAAGAAGCTGTGAAAACTTGGAAACAATGCAGAGAATAGTGACAAAAACTTTTGAGAAATAGAGAAATGCCTTATAATGAGAGATGCAAGGGCATCCCTTTACTCATTGTATGCAACACCAAGAGGCAACCTATGTTCTGATATGACAAGCAAATATTCAAGTTATTATTTTTCTTAACCTGTCAGAGAAAGACTTGATAAAAACCAATGTAAGGCTGTTCATGCCAATCAAATTCAAGTTAGGAGTAAAACATCAATTTTCAGCAGCAAAGATGATTAACTGGTAGAACAAACTAACATGGGAACATCTGCCTTTGACTTTGTCAAGGGTCTTTTGGTCTAAGGCAAGCCTCAGTAAGACTGTGTGGTGGACTTCACATGGGAGGGGAAGTGGGGGGACAATCCATGCCTTATTCAGAAGGTTTAGCCACATCATCTACTAGGTTCACTCCAACCTCAGAGTCTAAGGCTGGTAAGGCTAAGCCTCTGCTAAGGCTTTCTGCCACAGGAAAGAGAAGAGTTGGGTTTGAGAGGAAGGAGGCCAATCTACTGAAAGTGTTCTGAAGTGCCCATGGTATTTGGGGTGATGCTATGTACAACGTGTCCTCTTCATCCTCAGTGGGGCAAAGGGAGCAGGAAGGAACAGGACAGCAAGTTCTTTTGTGCGGTTGATAGCTGTGCTAAAGGAACAGGTATAATTTCAGTATTCTTATTCTTGATTTACAAGGGGTGAGGACCTATATTTAAAGAACGTTTCCCTACGTGTATGAAACTGTCATCTATAAAGCAGATATTTTGGGGGGTATCAGATGTTTATACAACACATCTGATCCCATTCGGAGTCATACCAGTCTAAGAGTGGAGTAGTGAGGAGTAATTCCAGACTTTTGGGTTTTGAAAAGCATGGTTGCCTTTCTGCATTTTGAGTCCCAAGCCCATGCAAAGCAACAAGTACAAATCATGTGTGCTGTAGCCTGTTTGCTGAACCAAAAAAAAAAAAAAAAATCCAGAATCATCGCCAAAAGCAATTTTCCAGTATATGTTTGATGCATTGTACAATGGACCCTCTGCCAATAATACCCAGCATACGAGGAAAGAGATATAAATGTCTGATAACAGCTATAAAGATGAAGCACTATGCAATAAAGACCAGAACTGTGCTGAACAAGCCAGCTGAGAACAGCCCACACAGGAAGCAAGGGAGAGGTCATCGCTTGTCATTCATGAAATTATGGTCTAAGTCAGAGACACAGGGTGGCAGAGTCGTCCAGTGCGAGGTGCTTGCAAGTGCACTGAGGGGGAGTATCTTAAAATTCTGAGAGATAAAATTGATAAAGAAGTGGTGTTTTGAGGCAAAGGAAAGCATTTAGAGTTTCTGCAAACTCAGCAATTGAACTGAGTTGTGGCTGGTAGGGAGGGGATGAATATTGCCTTGGTTTAACAATTTCTTTAGTGTTTGTTTTCTTGCTGATATTCCCTGAAGTAATGAAATTAAACAGTTCAGCTTTCATAGGAGATGAAAGGTGAATCATGTTCTTTCCCTCTGTATAGATGGATGTTCTCCACTAGGACCCATATCAATTTGGAGCACTTACTGCTGAAGTTCTTCTCTTCAGAGCATCTTACATTCAAGTGATGAAGCCCTGCAGCACAACGGTGAGGCACATGAGAAAACAGCATTACCCACATTTCTCTGACAGTGGGTGAGACAGAKATAGGTAAAGGTTTTACCATGGCCACAAGGTCACAAAAAAAAAATGGGACTTGGATCTCAGAGCTCCCTGTTCTCAACCCTAAAAGAAAAGCTGATGAATATGGCCTAGAAGGTCCTCCTACAGGTTGGGAGCAAAACCATACAAAGAACTGAGGACAGTATTTTTAATGGTTCTCATCAAGAAGGATGATCAGGGCTCTGTAGTGAACCATCTCAGGATCTGTTCAAAGGTTTCACTGGTGACCTGTATAATGGACTATAAAACAGGACTGTGACATGTTGTAGATGAGCTGAGAAGGACTGCAAAATTTTTGGAAGAGAAGATTAACGTTCAAAAAATCTTGACAAACAGGTTCAAAGAGATAAAATAAATAGAATGGATGGATTACAATAAGGACAAGCTTCACTCAAGAATCCCAATAAAAGGGACAAATCCTGGAACAGGAACAACAGGCAGCTGTCCTTGCAGAAGTATCTAAGAGTCCTAGAGAAATTGAGCTGAAGCTGAATCAACAACAGGATGGCTACTGCAAAAAACAAACTATGACCCTAGGACCTCCAAAGTGGAGAGGGGCCTGGCAGGCAGATAGAAAGGAAGTACAACTGGAACCTGGTTTGTGTCCACACTTGAATTTAATTCAAAATGATAATTATTTTTAGAGTAGAGAAACTACTTACATTTCTCAGGTGATGGAGCTGAAAGCACAGCCACGTTCATGTTCAGGAAAGATTAGTTTACTTAGGCCTAGTGTGGGCGAAGCATGGGAGAGCCTTGGATCTGCCGGCAAATGTAAGAGCAGCCCTCGGGGCTGAGACACCCACCTGTGCCACATCCCACCCTGTCATGCTAGGCCCTGTTTTTATTTTTTTTTTCTGCCTAAAAAGGCTCTGGTTTTTTATTTTTCATTTCTCTAGAAAAAGATGGTTTCCCTGGAAGGATCTTTCCTAGAATGTAGTACTGAAAGGAATTAGATTCAATACACTTTTAATGACTGTTTAAAAACTTTTTTGGTATACCAAAAAACAACTCTACGGTAAGCCCCCCATTGCAGAACATGCATAGAACTGCACGCTCATTTTAATGGACTCCCTTTTCTGATGTGCTGCCACAACAGAGAAGACCTTTGAAACATCATGTCAAAAGTTTCTTTCAAATTGTATGGAATCAGGATCACAGTCTACACCAGGCATAAGTTCCAGTAAGTCTTCAACCTCTGGGCTGACCCGCTGTTATTTAAAGCATGACACTTGTGTCTTCTCAAAGACTTCAGCTGAATCTGCTGCAGTGCGGTGTAATTAAAACCCCTGTTCGGGAGAGGAGTGGACTGATTTTTGCTAGCTGGCACACAGCTAGGAGCATGTTTCTGTTCCAAAAGCTACTGTAGATCCATTTGAAAACTTGTCTGGTATTGCCTGAGGTACTCGCATTCCTTGTGGTTATTTCTGACACATGTATGGTACAGTCACCGAAAATGTGAGAAGCATGTGGTAGAACTGGCAAAACCATGCTTTTCAAGACATTCACCGGACTTTCTGTCCTCAGCCAAACAAAGAATATGCCATATTAGAATTACCATCAAGGAATTAAAGTTTTTCTAATGGCCTTTCTTTATGCTTAAAACAGGTTGCAGCCTAGGGTGGTATAGGCAAGACACAGGGTCAAGTATTGATTCACAAGACATAAAAAGTAGGTTTGTTTTCCTCCATTTTAGCAGTGCTAAAACTTGAGCCAAACTTGTTTATGAGGATGTGATGGTGGCAGGAGGCCCAGTTCTGATATTCAGCTAAGCAAAGCAGACTTCTGCCCATATCTTCAACACCACATATGTGAATTGTCGAAAACATACTTTAAGGGGAAACAATTCCCCAGCTTTCACACTTCCTGGCTTCACTGGATGGAGAAAATTGCTGGAGTTGCCAACTCCAGCCTGGCAAAGTTAACCAACTTTTCATCCGAGTGAGAAAATCTGACAGCATGAATTTTCAAAAGCATGGGAGTATATATAGGAAAGCCTAGAAGTTCTTGTTTTCCAAAAATGAATTTCTGAAGCTTGTTTAGTAGTAATCCTTTTCAACAACATGCTGGATTCTGCCTTCAGGAACTTTTGTTCATTGCTTTTAGTATTCATCTCAGGCTACTGAAGCATTTGTTAAGTCAGATGAAGTCAGAATATTGGGATCTGAAAGAGCAATACAGAGCTATTGGGTTTTCATATTCTGTTATATATTAGTGGCAAGTCATTTCCAAAATACCCTGAAGTCAAGAGACAAATTTTAGTGGCACTGTCTTGCCCTGCAGGTGCTTTTATGTTTTGCTGACTACAGCCCGCACATCCTGGCTTAGCATGCAAAGGGCACATTGTAAAAAGCTAGGTAGTTCTCTGAAAGAGAAGAACTTCTTTTAGTCTTTTCAAGTTTGTTGTCAGGAAGCTAAAGCTGATATCAAAGGGCTAAAAAAAAGAGCTCAGTCATTTCAAATTTGGGACCGAAAGCAGACTTTGGCTGGCTGGCTGGATTGGAGACCGGAATACAGCATCTTACAATCTAAAGAAAACATCTTGAAGACAAGAGATGAAAATTACAGTGAAATAGCTACATGCATGTGACCGAACTTGCTGGTTAGTTAATGCAACTTTGTACTTCTTTAACAGCCAGTTTCAGAAATGCATTAAGTGCAAAAGCAGAGCTGTTATGCTGTGTAATTGCGTGTAAGACTTCTGTAGAGTTGGAAAAGTTTTCTCAAGGGGACTCCCAGAATTCTGCAACACAAATCATACCAGTCTGACCTCGTTTACTTTGATAGAAAAATGAGCATGGAATTTCTCTCAGGTTATTTAAATAGCACCCTCCAAAGATGTATTTGGTAACACAGAGAAGATCCTTTCTGATAATTGCTCTTTTTGATAACTGATTCGTAATTTTATAAATGTATACATTTTGCTAGCTGCTAAGCTCATCATGGAATATAAAGTACTGTCTTAGCAACAGTTTCCTGCTTCCTGAAGATTATTGTAAAGTAACACGTTTAGTATTCTCTAAGGCCTAGTCAGAAACTAATGTTCCTATACACACAAATCTCTGCACTAATGTTATCTGGAGAACACTGTGATAATGAAAAACCTGAGTTCTCCAATATTGAGGAAAAAAAAATATATTTCTATGGCTGTGTCATTGGATAAACCACCCTTTATAACTTTCTGACTCTGAAAGGAGCCCTGTACTGCCAGAGATGTCTGAAGGGAACACAGGCTAATTAAGGGTCAGAGTCCAAGCCTGCAAGATGTTGGTAGTAAGGCTGTGCTGGACAAACACTTTAAGCCAGCGTAGACGGGTCCAGCCCAAAAAGCTTTGCTGCTCACTCCCAGCACTGCAGCTCCTCCACCCAAGCCTGGGTCCGAGTGGGGTGGGAAGACCTGTTCCAACTTAAAATTAACATGGCAGAAGTTTAATTTAGTACGAGGAACTGCGGGGAGGGGAATGAGGGGCTTGGCAGGTGCGATGAGACTGCAGCTTTTAGTGACAGCGCCCTCGGAAAGCATATGTGGGTTCTGACTTCAGCTATTGACAATTTACATCACCTGTCGGCTCTGTCTCTTTAGCAGCCATTTCTCTTTGCTTCTTAATAATATGGGAGATTTAACCTCTACAGAAAAAGCCATTTCCATTCTTCCTGAAAGAAATGCCTTTCCTTTAATTTTTTCCTTTAGTATTTTTTTCCTGTAACTTATTAACTGTAAGTCAAACCAAGACAAGAAGCAACACAGTAGCACCGAGCCCTAGTTCCTTTCCACTGTTGCACACAACCAGTATTGATTGCTAAGAACAATCTCTATTGCTTTGCTCATTTTCGAGATATTCCTCTCCATGCAGGTTTTATTTCATTTCCTGTGAGCATGTGTTAGCCAAGGTGAACTCACCCCACAGTGCAGCGAACATGAACAAAATAAATATACGAAGCTTATGGCTTTTTTTTTTAAGTTGGGTGCTATTCATCTTGCTGAAGCAAACAAATAAACAAACAGAAACCCCTGCTTGGCAAAACACATTTTCAAGCTGAAATGTAGTTCTTATTTCTCTAATGTAAAATCTGCAAATGAGCCATCGGTGTTGTGGAGGAGGGTTTCTGTAACAACTAAGTAGACCTGCAGGGTATTCACGGCTGACAAGAAGGACTAAAGTGAAGAAAATTCTGCCCAAATCCATATTTCTCTGTCACATGGGTGCCTTGGCTATTTCCTCATTGTTCATGAAGGTCTGCCTCCAGGTTGGCTTTTCCTCTGGAGTGCTCTGAGACCTTCTGTGCTCCGCAGACAGCCCCAGCGTGCTCCCCAGTGCCTGGGTACGGGCACAGGGCTTGGACATGGCCAGTCTCGACAGCAGTCTCAAAGATGCCCTTATCAAATGTTCTGGTTTGTACAATGCACTTTTGGGGTATACGGGGCTTTACCCCACAGACTGGGAAGAGGATTTCCCAGCTCAACAGACTCAATGTTCACCTGAAGTTTGTGACATGGCCTTTTCCTCACCAATACTTCTCTGAAAACAGCTTTCCATCATAATGCACTATCTCACTTCTGCCTGTTTCTGGTGAGGAAGAGCTAACATCAAAAGTACACACTGGCAATCCCAGGCAGATGCAGTTTCACTCTATTACTGGATGCAGCTCGTCAGAAACTTTTCATTTTCCCTCTGGATATACTCCCCTGGTCCTCCACAGCACAGCAGGCTCAAAAGAAATCTTGAATTTGTCAGCAAAACAACTAGCAACTTCCTCACAGCTAGAGAATCTATCTGCAAATGGAAATAGTTGAATTGAACCAGCTGCACACCACCTGGAATATTTTCACTGCAGCCATTTGTAGCAGAGGAGAAAACTCTTTTTTTTATCTCGCTTAAAAATATCACAATAATAGTCCCACTGGCTGAATGCAGGGATTTGTACCAGTGGTTCTCTGGAGGCCTTGTTTTTTTGCAGTGGTTTTTTTTTCTGTAAGGCAGTGGTGAACTTCAGTGTCCTCAGAGAAGAAACTGGGGTAGAGAGCTCTTACTGTCCAGGTACTCATGAACAACAGGTCCCTGGGGGAAACCACCCAGCTCTGATTAGGACCATCGGGGGAGCAGTCAGAGCATGAATATAGTTTTCTGAGCTCATCTTGTCCCATGATCTTTTCCATTTACGTAGTCAAAATATGTTGTTTACCCCAAAGCAGAAAGACCACTCCAATCTCAGACTGTAGTTCAAACAGATTGGTTTGAACAGAAAAAGCAAAGACCAGCACTTCTATCTGTACCCTGCTTCACTGCCAGCGGGATTTCCTTCATTACAGACTTCCCATTGGTGACATTAGGATGTCTAGGAATCAAGAGACGTTGACATTGCGAATGTTCCCCTGGAGAGTTATCCGGCATTTTCTTTCCAAATTAGGATGCTTAGCAAGCCTGGGACAGAGAAACTAGAACTGCACCCATTGGTACTGCAGATGTTATAAATACAAATGGATAGTCAAAGGCTGTTAATTTTTATGTGCATAAAATGCACACACAAGAGGAGAATATAAACTGACTATAAAACAGATGCATGGTTTTCTCTAATGCTGTGCTCATAATATTATACCGAATGCTGTGAAGTTCTCTTCTCCCCCCCACTTGTTTATTTATTTGCTTTCTAAATGTTTGTGTATAAATTCAGCTCTTATTAAAGCTATTGGTTGAAAGCACTGGCTGTAACAAGCTCTTGAAGAGGCTGGTTCTGCAAAAGCTTTCCTCTTGACGTCTTTTGGAATGCATCTTTATTCAGGTCTGAGATGTTCTTTTAATTCCAATGGGACTGAATATATATCCTCCTTTAAAAACAAAACAAACAACAAATCCCTCCAGTTCTCTTGGGAATGAATTAGTATCTCATTTCTTTGTGGAAAGGGAGCATCAAAAAAATCTATGTCGTTCTGAATATTGGGAATTTTCCACTGAAATGATTTTTCTAGAGATAAAGCTGTTTCAGCAAAATAAATAATTTCCTGAGGAAGTCTGGCTTTCCTTGCTACACCCTTCTGCCTTCCTAATTTTCTTCTGAAAAAATACATCCCAGATATACTGGATTTAGTCAAAATTGATTTTACTCCAAAATAAAGTACTGTGATCCACTGGAATGTTTTGATGTTAGCAGTTTGAGGTTAAAACACAGTGTAAATCTTCTTTTTAACTGAGCTCCGTGTCTCATCTTAGTACATAGGGCTCTCATAATCAGCCAAGTAGCCTCATCCAAGGGGAGAATCTCAGGCATTGCAATTGCAATTGTAATGTGTGCCATAGCTCCTTGGGCAGATGCATTTCAATGTCACCTTAATTTTAAATAAAACCTTTCAATCTGGGGACAGCAGAACCTTTCATTTCTATGTATCAAAAAAATTTAGAGAGTTTTCAGATCTGTTTTCAGAGCTTGTTCTGTTCTTTCAGCTTTTTGACCTGATTTAGAAGGAAAGAAAGTGTCAGAACTGGTGGAAATGAATTTCGATTTTTGTTCAAGCTCTAGTTCAGTGTCTGCTGTGCTGTGCCATGGCTCGCCAACCTCACTGCCCTTATCCTAGCAAAATTTGCACAGCCATTTGGGGGAGTTTTGCTGAAGCAAGGGATGTAGGATTTTGACCATCTGAGAACAGATGAAAATATAACATGAAATGCCACTGATATGCTATGTTGGACTGCAGTTGTTTTATACATAAGGCAGCACACTCACCCAGGGAATGGAGAAAGTATTGAAATTTCATGTAGATGGCTTTCTGAAAAACAGTCATTAGCTGAAGTATGAACTCTAGAGCTCAATAATATTCACCTCATCTTTTTGAGAAGAATAATTCTCTCTACTGCCAGAGTAAAGGAGACCAAATCTGTGCCCTTCAGACTTGTGCAGTTGGATAGGCTGCAAAGATGGATTTTTTTYTTCCTATATACCTATGGATGAAATTTCAGTAGTTGGCCCACTGAGGTATTAGTTACTTGAACAGAGCTCTGAGATTTTGAAATTACAGCGCAAGAGGTCTGGTCTGATATCTAATGCATAGATTAATTACAGTGTGAGGACCACAGCAGAAGAGCACAGCTGGTAAATTATCTTGTGACTGAATGTAAGAGTGTAATAATGAGGCACGCTGTTACTTGTCATTTGTGTTATACAATAGTTAGCGCCAAACCCTACAATATTAAATTTTTACTCAGGCAAAGTATGTTTAATAATCTGGAGGTGAATAATACCTTTAACTCATTTAAAAGAAAATAAGAGTTCTTATCATCCCTGTCTTTATACCTGACTAAAGGTTTCAGGTCTTCTCTTTACTGCAAGAAATTGCACTAATAGGATTTGATTGAGTCATGATCTGCCTTGCGGTATCACAGGCAAGTTTTGTTTCTTTGATCATATGTGGAATTTTATAAACACATGAAGGGAACGCAGTCTTGGAAAGCAGCAGCAAGGGTCCAGCTGGTCTGCCAGTACGTGAAGGTGCTCTGGGAACGGCTCTCAGCACTTTCCGTGACCATAAGCCTTTACATTTTCCTTAGGGTCCCTATCATTATAAAGCTTATGCATGTAAATTATTGTTTCCACAGAGATCCATGCAGATCAGCCCGGTGACCTGCATTAGCAGTTGTTGCGTATATCAAAAATGATATTCAAAATGCCTAACTAGAAGTACCTATTTCTCTCCATTGACTATAGATAACATAGATTGCCCAACCCTTAAGCTGCTAAAGCTGAGTGAGATAAACCTGACTGTTAATTCGAAGGTGGGGGGTACGGTGGGTTGATGTAACCTAGAACAAAGTGTATAATAACAGACCAAAGGGCTTCCTGGATGTCATTCTTGTTTCAGTTTAAAAAAAAAAAAAAAAACAACACAAAACAAACAAAAAAATCCCAACTAGGACTCAATTTAAAATTGCCAGTAGTAAAGAACTGATCACCACCCTTGATAAGTCATTCCATTCCTTAATTACTCACAATTAAAAACTGTACCTCAGCTTCACCCTCCAGCCATTAGATGATTGCCTGACAGGCTGAAGCAAACATAATCAAAGGTTACATTCCCTAAGAGACCATATAAACCATGATTGTATCACTGTTTGTCTTCTCTTCGATAGAATATGTAGACAGAAGTCCTGGACACTTCCCCTACAAGTTGAAACCAAAGCCATTCTTTAAATTCTGGGTGGAATTCTGGGTGAATTAATTCATTTAATTGAAATTATCTATTAAGTCACCAGCTCATCCAAGCTCAGCCCTAAGACTTCAAAAGTGAGTGAAAAATAGGTGTCAGCATGGGTGAAAAAAGTTTAGGCTTTCTGTCTATCAGTCACTAGTGATAGAGCTACATAAAGGTCAAACTAAATGCCTAACTTGCAGATAATTAAAGCTAGGTGAGAACAAATTTATATGGTATATCAAAACCACAAAATCATTCCTTAATGGATGACTTTACAGTTATGGGGTGATTTCTCAGTCCTTCTCTTTGGTATCAAACAACTGAGAAAGAGTTCACAGACTTTCAACAAATTAACACCCAAATGTGCCTGCAGGTTTAGAGAAAGACTGGGAAAATCCTGCTTCAGAAAATTACAAGCATCAAAGTAATCACAAAAAATATCTTTCTAATGCAAGTTTCTGCTCAGCCATAACCAGAGCATCTCCACTGTGGCACCGTGATGTTAAATATTCCATTTCCAGCTTTGGAGTTATTTGTTTTATTTATTTATTGGATAATACTGGGATGCTGATAACCAAGTTTATAGATGGATATAAAATCTTTCTGCTGCAGTTAATTTTCTTTTAATGTTACAAATAATAATAAAAAAGGACAGACTACTTCATAAATCAGCAAGCTTCTTCCCTCTCATTTCCATGAAAAAAACCCAATTCAAATGTAACGTCATGCCAACTAGACTTCCACTGGAAGGGGCATCTTTCATGATGAGATAAAAGTGTCATTTCAGTCACTGACAAAGCTTTTGCTGTGGTCTCTACAAAAGAACCTCTTATCTTATCACTGAACACAGCTGTAAGCTTTATAAATGTATGCTGCAGCTGCCCAACTCTAGCTCCTATTGTAAAAGCCAGTAGTAGAAAATTGATATGCAAATGTCAGTACAGTTTCTTGTCCTTGGGCTAAGTATGGCAGCTTATCAGGAATTTAGTGATTCTTAGAGATTACTTGCCAAGCAGTTCTTCATAACATGGATGAGGGAAACCCACATGCCCTATCACAGTTCTTGAACGTTGAGTGTAAGGCTTGTTTAAGCACAGTGATATGGAAAACTCTGGGGTTAGAAGGAGCATAGAGATAAATATGAAGCCATAGCTTAAGGCTCCTATACAGACATAAAATTGTCTTCCTGTGCTTACTATCCAGTCCTGAAGTTATGCATTGAAGGATTGCATTCATTTTGTTTTCTCTTAGTTTTGGAGACTGATGTTGTTTGCCCTCTATCACCCCACTTCTTCTTCGGAGTCTCTGCTGTCCAGGAGACAGTCCTTTGGAGATATGGCTTGCACCTCTTGTTTGTGGAAGTATGATGAATGCCACCTTTGCAAGAAAACCCAAGCAGCCAACGCCTTTGCCCTGTCCCCTTCTTTGTTTCCCATTCCTCTCCTAGCACCTAAACAAACCCCTATTCCCTCCATGCTGCACTCCAGCATGTCCACAAAGACACAGCTTGTCCTCAGCTTCCCAGGTACGAAGGAACACCTATTCATAGAATTATAGAGTATCTCAAGTTGGAAGGGACCCATAAGGATCATCAAGTCCAACTCCCTGCTCCTCACAGGACTACCTAAAAATAACCCATATGACTAAGAGCATCGTCTAGACGCTCGTTGAACTCTGACAGGCTTAGTGCCATGACCACTTTCCTGGGGACCCTGTTCCAGTGACCAACCAGCCTCTCAGTGGTGGTCCACCTTTTCCAGTTTCCAGTCTGAACTTCCCCTGATGCAGCTTCATACCATTTCCTTGTGTCCTGTCGCTGGTACCAGAGAGAGGAGATCAGCACCTCCCCCTCCGCTGCCCCCCTTGAGGAAGTTGTAGACTTGTAGTGAGGTGACCCCTCAGTCTTCTCTTCTCCAAGCTGAACAAACCAAGTGACCTCAGCAGCCCCTTGTAAGTCTTGCCCTCGGGACCTTTCACCATCTTAGTTGCCCTCCTCTGGACACACTCTGATAGATTGATGTCCTTCTTATATTGAGGTGCCCAAAACAGTGCACACAGTACTCAAGGTGGGGCCACTGCCCACAGTGCAGTGTAGAGTGGGACAATCACCTCCCTCGTCCGGCTAGCTATGCTGTGCTTGATGCACCCCAGGACGCAGTTGGCCCTTTTGGCTGGCATGACACACTGTTGACTCATATTCAACTTGCCGTCAACCCAACCCCCCAGATCTCTTTCCGCAGGCCTGCTCTCCAGCCTCTCGTCCACCAATTTGTATGTATATCCAGGATTACCCCATCCCAGGTGGAGAATCTGGCACTTGCTCTTGTTAAATTTCATACGGTTGGTGATTGCCCAGCTCTCTAGTCTATCCAGATCTCTCTGTAAGGACTCTCTACCCTTGAAGGTGTCCATAGCTCCTCCTACTTCAGTATTGTCGACAAACTTACTTAATGTACATTCGATTCCTGCGTCCAGATCATTTATAAAAACATTAAAGAACACTGGCCCTAAAATTGTGTAGCTTCTCTTCAGAAAAGAAAGCCCTCCTGTCCAACTAATGTTTGCATCATTTTACGTCAAAGGCATAACAGATCTCCTTGGTAAACATACAACAATACCCAGTAGTGATTTGTAAGGAGATAGGAATTCCCATATGGAAAATACACCTTTCACGGTCTGAATGGTACATAATCTTACCCTGAATATTCAGCTAGCTGCCGACCTAATTTGAATTGCATAACTGAGCTGTCTTTTAGGGAGATTCATCTCATTTCAGTTTAGCCATGGAAAAGTTGTGCATCTGATCTGTGGTAGTCACCTGGGTGTTTTCTCCATGTGATGTAGAGAAATAGGTATTTTCAGAGTGCTGGGCATCCCACTAACTCAAAGACACTTTTCAAGCATGTGATAAGTCTGCCTGTGCAGTCCTGATATATTTGTACGTTATGGAAGAACCTCAGTTGCTTATAGGAGGTGGTGCCCAATTTCCAATGGGGAAAGTATTTCCACACTGCCTAACCTTAAGTACCTAACTATAAAGCCTAGAAGGCTAGACTGCAATTCTCTGGATGGTGGTGTAGAATACCAGTCTCTTCTGAATTGCCCTCTGGAGAAACCCATCTCTCCCCCTTGATAATACAGAAAATTACTTATCTATATTTTTTTTGTCTTAAGTGTCTTGGTTATATGGCAACCAGGACACTGTACCAGTTGCCTGACTATATGGATGAAAAGTTGTTTGGGTGACAACTGAAGACAGAAGTGCTGCCCAGAGTTTAGGGATATGTTTTGTTCTTTGACTTTACTCTGCTACAAGACAGGACTGGTTTCTCAGACATGCAGGAGAGCTCGCTGTAGAGCCTCTGCTATGGGTAATTAGGTACAAGTGGGAAGGAATCCAGCCTGACGGTAGCCTTAATGCTGCATTACAGGGCTAACAGTTTGAAAAATCTTGTAGTAACACCATGTGCCTAAATCGAACCTGGCAGTCAGAGATACTATGACTCCACACTGCCATAGTGCTCAATAAAAACCCTCAAACATGTCATTTTGAGCAGAAAGCCTTTTTGTAGGTAGGATAGTCTGAGAGGGAGCAGTTTTCCTGGGAAGCATAACGTGCCGTTTCTTCCTGTCGAGAGTAAAACCTCCAACACTGAGTACCATCAAGGTAACATATATTTTTGCAAGGCAGAAAGATTCACCGATAACTTTGTCATCCCACTCTCAAGATAGCGTTGGGCAGTGAAGTCCTGCCATCTTCCTTGTAGGAGCTGTGGACTTGCAATCTCAGATTGCGCATTGTTCCCTTGACACTACGTGTTGCAATTCATACATCTAAGGTGAACAGAAGATGGCTTTAGTGTACTACCTAGTGATTGCATTCAAGTGGAGATAACAATAAATATGAAGACTGTGGTAGACTGTAGAGGCCGAAGCAAGTTGCAGTGTTTCAAACTGTTCAAGTGGTCATGCTTACCTTTTATTTCAGCTCACAGTGTTAGGAGATGGAAATAGAAAACACACTGTGAAGTACATCCTTTTTGCCTGTGCATAACTTACCACTTCTAAAGCAACCATTATATCTAAAATCACATCTTTTCAGGTTCCAAGTTCAGAAAGTGGCTATTTTCATAAGCATCTGTGAGCTTCAAAAGCCATCAGAGAACGGCCGCATTGCAAGGAATGTAGAAAGCAGATTTCGTACTTCATTAATATTTTCCTGGTTTGGATTTTTTCCCATCCTGCAGAGGGACTCCTGACGTGTTTTGGACTTATTTCACTTTGCATAACCAATTAAATATTCACTGACATAGGGATATTTCCCTCAGCCCATATGTGTGCCCCAACATCCAGGTTCTACAGACAGCTGCTTTCTAACCTAGTAAATATTACTTATTTCTTTATTTACAGAAAGTGGAACTGCTCCAGGTGGAGAGAATGAAATGAACATCAGAGGTGAATGGCTGTTTCTGAAGAGGAACTATTTTACTGAATAATTTCTGCCTATCCCTACTCCATTGCAAACTATACACCCAAAGTTCTGTGTTTAGAAAAAATATCATCCAAAAAAGACATTTCTCATAAAACGATGAATTTATGAAAACAAGGATTGCCACCAAATTCTACTAGACAGAGTACATGTACTACCTTGATATAATGTTTAATCTGGATTTTATGGTAGGTGGAAACAGATCGGCTTAAATATAAGAACAGGAGAAAGCTGAGACAGCAGGAAGCTGTTCCTTAATGACTGAGTTCTTTAAATGACTTTAAATGACACCATCGCCTTCAGATTGAGCGACACCTTCACCTCCAGATTTTGTTTTTAATTGAAATCTTTGTGTAAGTACACAAACCAACTAAAGAAGGTTGAGACCAAACTTCCTGGGTCCGTTATTCTCCAGTTATCTGCTATGAAGATTTCTTGCACCATCTGCTGAAACGTTGTATACAGACATCGTATACCATCCTGAGTCCTGTTTGAGATGTAGGCTGGTTCTACATGATAGTTCTGTGCTACCTACAGAGAGTAAATGAAATGAAACAAACTGTTATATGCTAGTATGAAATATCCGTATGGTATCAAACGCCATTTAGACTTGGAATCCAAGTTTTACTACATATAATATACTTTCCAGGCCCAGGGGGTAGAGGGGGAGTAATGAAGCACAGACAGGCATATCAAGACTAAAGAATTTCCAGGCTGGAAATTCCCACATTGGTGATTGTCTTCCCTGCAGTGAGCAGCAATTTGGTGTCCGCCTTTGACCAGTTATAATCAAGACTATTTGTTGGTACAGTATGTACACACCTTCTGGTGTCCTGCAGAGGTGTAAGGGGGAGTTGTGTGGTTCACAGTCATGAGAAACTTAAACAGAGACTAGTAAGGTCCCGTAGCAATTAGACATTTCCTTTGGACTTGACCCAGGAATGACTGTACAAGCTAAAAGTGGGAAGCAGTTGACTCCCCTCCAATTCCCTCTTTCCCCATTATTTTAAGAAAGCAATCTTTTCAAAAAATAAGGCACAAAAAAAGAGCACAGCCTAATAAACTCATGCAAAAAGAGGAGAACCAGGCTTGGTTACAGATATCAGGCTGCCTTTAGAAGCAGAGAAACCAGTAACACCAATCATATCAGGGAGATGGGTTGTTCTTGTCTGTCTCAACCTTTCATTTCACAGTTTTTCAAGACAGAGCAAAAGGTACATCTTCTCTGATGTGCATTTTAGTATCAGCTGAAGCTATGTTTAATCACCTACTACAGATATATACATGCCAACTTAGATAATGAAAGTGTTTCTTAACTTACCAGTGAAACTTCTGTTTCTCTCTATGGTTTTACTCACACTGCAAATACAGTACTAGACTGTTGTGGTTTAACCCCAGCCAGCAACTAAACACCACGCAGCCACTCGCTCACCCCCTGGCTCCGGTGGGATGGGGGAGAGAATCGGGAGGGCACGAGTAGGAAAACTCGTGGGTTGAGATAAAAACAGTTTAATAATTGAAATAAAACAAAGTAGAACAGTAATAATAACAGTGATAACAACAACAATAATAGAATATACAAAGCAGGCAATGCACAATGCAACTGCTCACCACCCGCCAACCGACGCGTAGCCCAATACGCGAGAGCCCGTCCCGTGACGCCAGCGCCCCCACAGACACTTAATTTTATACTGAGCATGACGTCACATGCTATAGAATACCCCATTGGCCAGCTGGGTCAACCGCCCTGGCTATGCTCCCCCTGCCAGCTTCCCATGCACCTGGCAGGGCATGGGAGGCCAAAAAGTCCCCGGTGCAAGCACCACCCAGCAACACCCAAAACATCACTGGGCCATCAACGCTCCTATTATACCAAACCCAAAACACAGCACACCCTCCCCAGCTACTGGGAAGAAAGTTAGCTCTGTCCCTGCCGGAACCAGGACATAGACACAGCCAGACTCTGTGCAGAATCTCTCCTTTGAATAATTAGGCATGAGAAGGGAGGAAGCCAACTTGACTACTACTTTCACAATGCATTTTCAGGAGTAGCAGTATGTATAGGATTGCATCTGTGCATTAAAGCGGCCTATCTTAGCCTTTGGATGTTCTCTCTTTACATGCCTTTCAGACACATGCAGCTTGGTATGCAATACAGTGGATCACCAAAAGTCGCTCAACTGTGTGTACTGCATCATGTTGAGTAAAACTGTGAGTGTCTGCTGTTAAAAAAAAACCACATGAGAAACAAGGGGAAACTAGACAGCAGCTAGGACTGTCTGCCACTGTTTTACTCCAATGTCCTGGTGTTCCAAGGAGGCAACGCAATAGCATAGTTAATACAGAACAAAAGTGATCATAAACATCTTTTTTTCCTCGGGGGTAGATATCAATAGATAAAATGAATAAATATTAACTGTCCAAAGACTCCTGTCTTTCTATCTTTCTGCAGATAATTTTGTGACTGGTGTTGTGGAATAACCCATAGAAGTCATGTAACTGTAAACCTGATCAACAGTCTGAACAATATTTATTTTGTATTTCCCAGGAAGATCCTTGGTTCTAAGAAATGCAGTTTTTCAGAGCTGCTCTACTCTGTTATGCTTGGAAGCATATGGATAAATTAGACTAAGGTTATTCATGCCTGAAACACTACAGCAGCTCTTACAATACCCTTATGATCTACCATATCAGTACACCTGCCATACATTTACTTTTTGACTGATTGCCTATGGTGAAGCTGGAGAAAGTTTCTGTACATCTGTGCACTAAACTAAATAACTGCTGTTGCTATTACATGTACTAATGCAGATTATAGAATAGCCCAGGTCCCTTCCATTAATACATATGTGTGCATGTATCTATGTGTACATACACATAAATGTATATATATATATAAAGGAACATAAAAAGAAATAATCATCTTCGTTTTTCTTTCTTCATTATAATTTAGCAGCTGCCTATTTTTGAGGTAAACTAGAAAAGAATCAGCTGGCTCTGACACCATGGAAAAGTCATATGTCTTTGAAAGCGTAACCAACCTCAGATACCTGTGATAAAACCCCAAATGTTTGGTTTTATTTCTCTCATTTATACACGTTTTATTGCATCTCTGCCTCCTAGCCAGAGATAGAAACAGAGGTGAGATTGTTGAAACACTTAGGGACTGTCTCCTGTTATTTCCACCTAAACGGGCCCTACTTTGGCAAATGTCCTCAAGACATTTCCAAAACACTTTGACAATTACATGAATGGTATCAACATAAACATGTACGCTTTTAAGGAGGCATCTGCTTCAAAGCCCACCTAAACCTTTAGCTTTTCAAAGCTTAAGCATACACTGTTTGAAGTTGTGCTATAGGTGCTATCTTTAAGTTTATAGAAGGCTTTGAACACCAGGGAAGAAGTACCTATGGATGACATCACCCTCAAGTGAAGAAAGAACCAGATAGCTTCTTGAAGTCCTTTCCATCCTGATGATTTTGTAACCATACTGACAGAGCTGTACCTGCAGTTACCTGGATATATCATTTTCTGGAATAGCTGCTCCCATGCATGTGTATGTAAGATCTTTCCTTTCCCTTAGGATCTTCCATTTCTTACACTGCAATCACACATTTTTCTCTGCCTGGAGCAAGATCTTGGCTACAGCCCTGTCCCTATATTTTAGAGTGGAAAACTGCAGGCCACCAGAGCTCTGGATCTTGCAAAAAGGCTGGGCAATATGTAGTGGGAAAGAAGAGGGAACAGAATGAATAATTTAACCACTGAAACAAAGCCATTTTGGTTTTTAAACTCTTTTTAAACTGAGATGAAATCACCAAGGAATCCAGAATGAATTATCAAAAAAAAAAACCCCAAACAACCCCTCCCCAGCATTTTGGAAGTGTTAGAAGACCTGTTTTAGCCATTTCCAGGTCTGTTTTTGATAGTCCCATGTTCAAGAACTTTGCCTGAAGATCCAAATGCAATCCTTTTCTGTGCCTGAGTCTAATTAGGTCCTGTTTCTCAACATATTGCTTTCCCCAATATGACTACACTGGGTCACAGCGTAGTTTCCTTTTTTTTTTTTTTTTTTTTTTGAGATCCAATAAATATCTAAATCTGCAATGCAAAGAGGAGCAGCCTCAACAGGAAAGACTGAGAATGGTTTACCCCACAATAGGGATTTGGGGCATTTTCTGAATAACTAGGATATATCCAATCCTTGCTCTCAAGCAATTAGCAAAATAATTTAAATATAGCCCAGGTAAGCATACTGAATATAAACCTTCAAATGGAAGCAAGGTAACAACAGTGGCTACATCTACACTGCCAAATAAAAGAAGACCAGGGAAAGTGCCTGAGCACTGATCGTCCGCAATGCTAAATAGTTATCTTGCTCCCTGGGTTTCTTTTGAATGTATCTAATGGTCTCTCTCCAAGATGAATCTGCTACGGAAAGGGCTAACCCTAAACAGTGTGGACTGAGGCCAATTGGTGCCACTAGACTTTAGTGATAAGAATCAGTTCTGGCCTTTTTCTCTTCATCACTACTGACAGCCACTGTGATGTCCTCACTTGTTTGTGCATGACAGCTCAATTCTTTTTTAATTTAGTCCTTTGCTTTTACTTTTAAAAGTTGAAAAAAAAAGTTGAAAAGCCAACTTCCAATAAGTAGTTCCAGTTTTCGAATATATCTCCCCAAATTGGTTTGGCCCAGCATTTCAGTCTCAAGTCTGAAAAAACTACACACTTCTTTTTTTTGGTTAGTTGTCAAACTCCAAAAATAAAAAAAAGAAAAATTAAAGGACTCACTAATTTACACAGTCCTTTCCTTCAAAGACCTTTCCTTCAGGAACCTGTGACAGTCTGTTTGTGGAAATGTAGAGCCTGTGTCTTCAAAACAACACATTACTTATTTTTTCCTTAAAACATTTAAAGTGAAGTTTAAATCAATAGCAGAGTTTGCTTACACGTGTGCTCTCTGGGCCTCTCTAAACTCACCTCTGACAAGTGGAAGTGGCTCATAGAGCCTGTAGTGTCTGTGCTCTGCAGAGTGCGATGCCCTACAAGGCCCTGAGCTGACACCACACTAGTTATCTTTGATACAGATAGCTATTTCCATTTCTAGACTGCCTGTTTTAAGTGTCCACTAAGCCCCTTAAAGTTAACTCTGGTATCTCTGCATCACACTGAAGCCACCCCTGCAACCCCCTGCTCTCCTGTGTTTCAAGCTCTCTGACATCTACCCTGGACAGCCTCTCTTGGCCCACCTCAAAACTCCCTTTCCATGGTAATTTCAGTTTTAGCTGGCTATGCCTAGCCTTGGGAGGAATAATGCCTTCTAGGCTGATTGAGGCTATCTGGGTGGGTGGTTAACTTCTCCTCTGAAGTAGAGATGGGAAAAAAGATGACAAAACCTTCCTCAAACCTATGCAATTAATGCTGCCTTATCTATATAATAAATCACTTGTCCTTAGCTGTTTAGCTCTTTAAAAAGCCACTTATAGCCTCCTTTTATTTAACCCTTTGCATTTGGACAGGCAATTCAAAGCTGAGCAGAGAAACCAAGCCATCTCTAATATCATTCCTGCTCAGTAACGTCAACATTTTCCTTGCTGATCATAACAAACGCTGACATATCATGTATAATAGCAATCAGTCTGCCCATCTCTTTTTCGATTACCAAGCCTTCTAGTGTACTGATGCTGCAAATACCTAATCAGCTCAGATCTTGCCCCATTTTTCATGAGCCTAAGAAGTGTTCATGAAAGAGAGACTCTTCCCCATCTCTTTCAAGTCAAGGCTAGGACTTGAAATTGGTACTAATGGTTTCCAAAGGAAACTGCATGCAGCTTTGTGAAACTGGGAAACATCCCAGTGGGGAACTGGAAGGAGGAAGAGATGAGAAAATAAGGAAGAAGATGAAACATTCTTTAATGATATCCTGGGGAAAAAAGGAAAAATTCTAGCTCCTCAGGGGTATGGTCCTCTGGGAAAAATGTAAGCACAGTTACCTACTCTTCCAGCAAACATCATCTTTGTTAGTACACACTCTGAGATTGCTTTCAAGTCAGCTGCCTCCCAGGAGCTAATCATTGAGTCGAGTCCCCTTGATGTGCGGGGATGTTTTGACAGGCGTGGGCGGTCCCAGGGGAATCAGGCAGGACCCTCCGGGCAGCCGGGGCTGCGCTCCGCAACTGCTGACTGCAGAGAGAGGGAGCTGGTTGTGCAAGGGACCCCAGCCAGGCTGTGGGCCACATGGTGGACACCGAGATCCTCACCTCAGCACCCCTGGTGCACTGAAACTGAGAGGGTGCTCGGGAGCCCTTTATTTATTGGCTCCACTTCTGGACAAAGGATGATGGGCTGATTCAGCGTGTCAGTTCGTACGTTTTTCTGATCACAGCGGGTGTTTGATGAAATACAGAGTGGAGTGCGGACCCATGATGCTTTGGTGGTTGAGTTAATATGCAGTAACAACGTTTTTGTGAATCTTGGGCACCAAAGGAAGAAAAAAAATCTAAGCAACAGAGCATCTTTCAGAGGCTCCTTATGAACACAGGCCATCTGGCTTCACTGCAGTGCATTTGTTAACTTTCCAGCCTACTACTGTTTCCCTGCTGGGTGACACATGCTGAATCTGTCACACATCTAGAACAAAATTATAAATAAACAATGGCATATTCAAATAAAACAGAACTTTTCTGCAGTAGGCTTATAGGAAGCAAAAAAGAAGCAGAGAGGCAAATCCTTGTTCTTTTGTGTGCAGGAAAGTAGGTCCCTTGTTCAGTGCTGGAAAGGGGACTTGGATCTGCCTGGAGGAAGATGCCTTTTGCTGAGTGATGCTCCTCCTAAGTGTTGCAGATGCAGACCTAACGGCATTGTTGCTAGCAACCGCTTGGGCTAGTTGGTATCTCAACCACAGTCATGGCCCTGTTTTGCTGTTCACTGGCATGTGGTGAGAAACAGCTTGTAGTACTCCAGGTTTCAAGAGAAATGAGGGCAATGGGGAAGCAGTGAGGTGAAGTCCAGTAACTAGTTAGTAGGAAGAACAGGAAAGAGAGCCCAAGTTTCCAGTAAAGCAACTGGAGTACGGGATTGCACTTGCATCACCATTTGTGGGGATTTTCTCTCAGACACTGAGCAGTCCTCTCCTTTTCTCTTAAATATTCAGAGATCTTCTGTAGCTTAGAGGGGCTGTTGGATCTGAGAAACCCAGCTGAACTGCAAAGCCCTGCAAGCCAAGATGCAAGATAAATATTTAGGACTTCTCGTCTCTCAGTCATGCCCTCGTCCTTTGAGCATCAGAAAGAAAGCTGGAGAAACATTACATGCCAGATCCCTGGCAGCTAGTTTCATCCATAAGCCAGGCCTTGTACGCCTGTGAACTCTATGGCAGTAAAGTGATACTTTATAGTGACACCTCCTGGGAAAGACAGAAGAAGCTTTCCATAGGCTTGCGAGTCAAAAGGTCACGTTAACACTGGCTGCAAGCCACCACTCTCTGTAGGCAACAGCTTTCTCTAGACTGAGAAGGCAACAGGCCGTGCTAACTGGCATACTCTGCTTTTCTTTTTTTTCATTCCCTACGTCTATCTCATTCAATGCCTGAACAAATAATATTGGGAAACAGTGCAAAATTGTTGCAAGTTAGATTTCCCAGTGGAGACGGTGCATTTGCACAGGCTGCAGTGCTCAAAGGCCAAAAGCTGGGTTGTTAAAAGATTAAAGAGTTATTCTATTTCAGACAATCTTCAAAAAACAAACACCCACCGGGTCTGGTTTTGCCCAGTTTAACTTTCTGCAGCTTATTTGAAGTCACAGTATATGAGTGGAATTGCTTTGGATTTGTGTTCATGGGAGTAAGAGATAAGCTGGGCTCAGGGGGTGGATGGATGTATCCTGAGGCATAATTAGGGTCAGGGGTGTCTGTATGTGAGTGTGTGTTCGTGCACGCACAAACTATACAGCTAGAACCCCCTTCTCCACACACACACCCCCCAGACAGGTACACACACATATTTAAAAATAGAAAATTAACAAGAAGAAAGCCATAGGAGCCATTGAGACTGCTGTGCCGTTCCATGAAAAATGTAAGCTGCTTTCGGAGCAGCTTGCCATCAAAAGGGGTGGCCTGCCACTCTGCCCAGCTGCTGGCTCCAGGTTTCTGCTCACCTGCCCCGGTGCTGGGAGTCGCAGCAGTTCACTACAAGCTAATCACAAGGTCGCAGTGGCCACAGAAGAGCCATGATTGTACAAGCAGTCTTGGGAAAGTCAAGGGAGAGAGGCAGGACTGGCACTGTTGGCAGCAGGAGAGTCTTTGGTTGGCAGAAGGCTGCTGTAGGACATCATCACCC
Source organism: Phoebastria nigripes (assembly GCA_035582835.1). Lineage (NCBI taxonomy): Eukaryota > Metazoa > Chordata > Aves > Procellariiformes > Diomedeidae > Phoebastria > Phoebastria nigripes. Next base: position 2,745,368 of record JAYKAV010003288.1, read on the forward strand.
TCATTTTGACCTCCTCTACACCCATTTGTTTCAGGAGAAACTCCCCCGGGGTCACTGGAGTTCCAGCACTGACACATTCATCCAAGCTCCCCAGCAAAGCTGGGCTGGGTTAACCACAGCACACCCATGCCCAAGTTTCAGATGAGCATTTTTTAATACTAGCAACTATTTTCAATGTTAAATGCAGACTTGGAAACATCACAAGCTCCCTCCACAGCTTAAAATCTCCGAAGACCATAATAAAGAAGATGGCGAGAAGCATACATCTCCCCATTGACTATATAAGGAGTCAAATACCTCTTTTAAGGCAATGCAGTGCACTCACATATTGAGGGTGAAGCAAGCTAGAGCCAGGAAATTAAAATAAAATCAAATAAGTGGGTAGAGGAACAGGCATCTCTGGGCTTGCCCCAAGGCATCTCCATTGACATGACGCTGTTGGTGCCACCCACGTTTTCATTGCTTGTGCACTCACCGTGGATGTGGGAGGCTTGGGTCTGGGGCTGTTCACAGCCTGCAGAGATTTCCCAACTTTCACAGGCCAGGAAAACGTTCAGACCTGCAGGCAATGAGGCACACTGACGGGGAGCGAGCTGCTCATCTCCTGGGAACAAACCAGAGAGGGCAAAGGGAGTCCGGGTGGGAGCAGAACTGGAGCATCAGGCCCTACAGTATAGGACAATAAATAAAGTTTTCTTTTGACAAGGTAATAACAAAAAAATTCTCCATTCTGCTCCACTTTAAGCACACAGAAGAGTCTTGCAAAAGCCAAGAGTGACCATGCTCTTCCAAAATGTGGATGTCAAATGGCTCGTGCTGCGCTTGGGTACCTCCACAACCACCATCAGGTACTGGAGAAACGGCAGTGTGAGCTAGTCTTTATAGACCTATGTGCTCATGTCCCAAAAAGGGTTTTTGAATACAGCCCTTTGAACTGTGATTTACTTGTCGCTTAGGCCAACAAGAGGATTTACGTCACTGAGCCCTTGAGACTGTCCCTGTTAACTGGAGTAACATTTGAGTGCAATACCGAGCAGAGGCCCAGATCCAGCAAAGCATGTTCAGGGATGTACGTACACACGTAATCCCACGCTCTGACTGAGGCTCCCTGCGTGCCTCCCGATGCTGCCGGGAGGAGTCCCAGGCAGGAATTAATTCGGTCTTCCCATGAGGAGCTGGGACGTGAACTTCCCCTGAACCATCGTGACTGTGGCCACGCTCACCTCCCTCTTGCATACCAGACAAGCCAGGCAGCAGCTCTTGTCAGGACTGAAGTTTTTATATCTTTACCACACCAGAGGCTCCTCATATGCAGCGTGGCTGCCGAAAGCGGAGGCTGAGTTCTATTATTCAGGTCAGAGTTTGCTCTCTGGTCTGCAGGGAATCAGACTCCAGGATCAAACGCTTGTCTCTGTTCGGCGTTACTCCAACAGATGTGCAAGGGAGTTTTGCTTGTGTAGAGACAGATTTGTCCCCAGGTTCCCCCAGGGAGAGCTGCACAGCATGCTCTGGAAACCATGAGCAACGGGTATTCTTGTTGGAGTGAATTACATTTGCCAGATTTAATTTATTCAAATAAGAAACATATTCATCCATTTCCTACTATATATTGTTTATAAAATCAGCAGTGCAGCATCTCCAGAGAGTCATGAGCCAACTGCTGCACATGACCCGCTCTGGGATTCAGGCTGCAACAGGAAACTCAGCTTGGAACAAGAATTCTCTCTTAAATGAACTTTTGAAACTGGATCTACATTGTGAAATATTTGGATATTGAGCAATGGAAGAATGTGGAACATAAACACTAGCAACTGCTTCCTTTGAACATTAGCAAGCTTCAGCAAGCAGGCTGGGTGCTGCTGTGGTATGGGGCACACGAGGAGGCTGGTCAGAAAGCAAGTCCTGTAGGGGTGCATTCATAACACGCTGATTAAATTGCACTACTTGCCTCCAGATAGCCATTCCTGCTAGTTACTAGTGTGAGTGAAGCATTTGTAAGTGAAAATTGATAATAGTGCTTTTTGCCTCTCAAGTCTCTATGACAGTCCTTTGTTTACCACCTACGACTTTGCTAGGAAGTAGTATTTGACTGTTCAGAGGGTGGGTTTGTGTCATCAGCTACATCCTGAACGTTCTGCTTAGAGAAATCTAATTTAATCAGGGATTACTTGGATGTCCTACTGAGCCACACTAGGATTTGACTTGCAGGCAGAGAAAAGAGGGCATGCTCTTTATTGGCTCTAATACAGTAATGGTCCAAAGCCACAGGGAGTCAGCTCAGACCTTGACAAAATATACTGCTGCTTCAGCAAAGTGAGCAGAAGAACACCCTGCCCTTCTGGAAGCAATTCTGAGCCAGCAGGTCAACAATAAAGAAAACACTTTTTTTTTCTTTTTTTTCTTTTTTTTTAAAGTAGTGTCCCAAAACTTTTATCTGACTAATGATGCAGATTTCTAAATTATGCAAATTATACCTGTCAGCAGTAGCTTTGATCTGTTCAAGGGTGGCTTGACAAGCAAAGCCTCAAGCAAGAGTAGGACACTGCATTGCTTGGAAGGAAAGACTGAGTTAGAAGTTGTCTCTTCAACCAGGCTCAGTGCCAGAGCTTGAAACCAGCTGTGAGCTTTAGCGTCATCACAGCGCTGCAGTGAAATCTTTAAATAGCACATTGACCTTCAGGGTGGCCTTCCCAAGGACCCCCTCCCCACACACACACCTGTCTGCATGGCCACTCCGGCACACAAGCCTGCTTTCTGCATCCACATCATCCCTAAGGAGTAATAAACCAGCAATGACGAAGAGGCAAAAACCAGGAGACGAGAGATTATGTATTGTGTGTGGGTCAAACACTCAGCCAACACTCTTTTCTATTGTGGGGGTACAGTGGTATCCATATTTGTTGAATGCCTGAAAGATTACTTAGTTTGAGTCAGGCTGCACTTATTCTTTTATTACCAGAGCAGAAATGTCACCAGAATGTACTCCTAAATAATGCCCTCTTGCCTTGTGATTATTTCCTTATGTTCTGTTCTCACTTAATTCCCACTGAAATATTACATTCCAGATTCACAAAAAACACATAGAAAATGCCACGTAGCAGAAGAGTGGTGATTTCTCCCAGGCTGTAGGAACAGGGTTTGAACACTTCCTTTTTTTCCTTTTCACTTCCTCACATTACCTCCCCAGTCTTGTTCAAAACATTGGCAGCAAAGGAAATATACTGTGTGGGATGTTCTGGTCCTGGTCAAGACAATGGCAAAGCTTCCACTGACTTCAGGAAGGCCACAGTTTTGCCTATAGCCTGCTTCGAAATACAGAAGCAGTGGTGGGGGTGGGGGTGAAAAAAGATGTTTTGCAAAATTCTTTCCAGTTGTGAAATCCAATTTCCTTGCTCCATTCTCCTCCTTTTTGGATGGAAAAGTCTTACTGCTTTCCAGCACCTGCGAAATGTGTTTCAGTGAAAGGTGTGTTGGAGTAGTCCAGCAAGTCAAGGTGTCACATGGGTGGATGTGTCGCTGTGTGGCTGTAATTCAGTGAGCACTGGTGACACTGGCATGTAAACTGGGCAGCACAGATCCCACTGGAGACGAGCCTCAGAGGTGCACAAGGTCCCATGAGGGTTATGGCTATACTGAAGCCCCTCCACAATTAATCTGTTGGTTTTGCCATTATGAGCTAAGTGAAAGCTGGTGTGGGCAGACCACTGAGGTAGTGCCTCAGGGTATATATCCAAGATATATGTCTGTGAGAAGTATGCATATACCTTAGACAAGGATAGAAGAAACTCTTCTCCCTCCTTTCTCTAAGAAACCATGCATCTCTGCTATCCTGCTGACTCCTGCGTTATTCTTAATAAAGCATTTAGATATCTGTCTAAGTTTAAAGCACCATCTTAAACAAGCCCAGGAACAGATGGACTATGATTCTTCACTGATTCACTTCATACAGTCACCTAGGCTCAAGCTTATCAAGGAACTCAACCCATTGCTTTTCTTGCATTTGAGCCTCAAGGAGCTCTAATCCTCACTGGGTGTTGTTCTCTAGCAGCTGTCTCCCAGAGAGCTCGCATCCAAGTGTAAGACAAGAGACAAAAGGGTGAGGACACGTAAGCAATGAACCCTATAGATTAATCCAATGGGCAATGGCCTCAGCACCTTCACAGTCTGTCTCTGTGACACCACAGCGCACAGTCTGAAGGAGGTAGCAAGTGGAAGTTTGCAGATACATGACAAGAAATCTTCATCAGCCGAGAGGCAGCATGGAGACACACGGCCGCGCACTTCGTGGGAGCATGGATAGGTGGGAAAACGAAGATGCTGATGGTTAAGCCTGAAGTCAATGCAACTCTCTGCATGCCTAAAGTTAGGCAGTGGCTGAAGAGCTTTGGCAGGCAATTGCCTACCGCTGTACAAACTGGAGTAAAAACTGTCATTGAGATCTCGCAACATTTCAGCTTTCAGCTTCCAAGCATACTTATTCTCATCTCTATTTTTATAGAGTTGAGAAGTCTCACTGACTTGGGATCTCCTATCTCCACTGACCATGGGTTTGACTCTGCCAGGCCTAAGCACTCTGCCCTGACCCAGCAAAGCACTTCTGCGTGTTTATTTTTAAGCAGGCGAGCAGTCCCATTACCTTCATAATTCTTGCATAATCCATTCTTTAATGGATCTACTGTTACCACAGTTATCACTGTTATTTTTCACCTCATTTACTTTCCCTTCACTTCCTGGTCCTTTCCCTCTAACCCTCTCAGTTTTCTGATAACATCTGTACTTTCAAGTATTACATCTTTTTGCTTCTCCAAGTTTGAGTTTTCATAGACCTTTAATCCACAGTGAAAGGGTATCCAATAATTAACCAATATTACAGTATCATTTCCTTCCTTCTTATTAAGGGAAGATAGATCTGTTTCATAAACCTACACCATCGTTATGGTACTCCAGAATGTACTCATTAAGAAGAATTTTACAGACAATTAAAGATTCTCATTTAATTTCTCCCTTTTATTCATGGTTAAGAATGTGAATGAACTAAACACATAAGTCACTGACACGGTTCTGTATGGATGTTTTGTCCGGCATATTTTGCCAGACAGCTTCCCTGTTGCAAGAAAATACGGAAATTAATTATCTTATTTTCCTCATTAGTTATCAAAGATGAATAATTTCTAGATATTTAACAGATCTGGTATGGATATAGCAGCTAAATTTCATACCCAGCATGACAATATTTGTGTCAGAGATACTCAGCAGAGATACTGTTTGGTGAGAGGATGTTTACGTTCATGCATTCAGCCTTGCCTTCACTGATCTAAAATTAGATCTTCTCTGGACTTCAGTGCCACTACTGTATAAAACCTGGGCTGAAAATAGGAGCTGGTATCTCTTCGGTGTCTAGCGACCGCCCTTGGGCCAGGCTTTCTGATAACATGTTGGAGCTCCCTTCCTATCACAGACTAAGTGTCCACATCCATCCTTCTCTCCCATTTTTATTTCTAACCCTGCGCTGTGCCAGATGTTCCATAGGTCCCTGAATGCATCATAGCAATGTAACAACAGCCCTGCTTTGTCAGACTGCGGGTTCACCTGGCCTAACATCTGGCCTCCGACAGCTACTGACAGCAATGGCTTAGGAAAAACTAGAACGATTCACTTCTTCAGTGTACCTGAGCAAGAATGTGGCTGAGAAACTTTCTTTGGTGACAAAGTCACCAAAAGCGGCAACTTCGCAGGTAGTTACCCCAGTATATTCTTCCATGTAGTTGTTCAGTCGGCTTTTTGAACCCTTGCAAACTTTTAGCAACCGCAACACACTGAAGTTTGTAAACTCTCCTAGTACACTGCAGCATGCGAAGAAACCTCTTTTTTTCCCCCTGAGGTGCTCACACTTGTCCATTAAACAGAATTGAAAGAATAGGTTTGCTTATAACAGCAAACAATCAGACCTGCTACGTACGGGAGTAACGGTGGGATGGTTTGTGCCCATAAGCCCATGCATGGAGGCCATCAGCCTGGCTAATGACAGGACGTAAGTGGCCAAAAAAGTGGTTGCTGGGGTCCAAACTGTTGAAAAGCTCTGTAGTTTGGCCATATATCAAACATGCACACTTTGTGGATCAGGAACAGAGGTGACAGTAAGAAATCCCCTAAAAACACTGTGAGTCAAATCTGGTGGCTGTTTTGTTCTTTTATTTTAAATTAAATCTTCATTTCCTTGCTAGAGCAATGCCAATTTTTTGTCCTATAAGAGTTCAGTTTCTTTTAGGTAGCGCTGTGCAGATGAATGATGGGAACCCTGGAGCGTGGATTTTCTGGCATTATATTTTACAACAAATTACTAATGACCAGATCAGTTTCTAGACTGACATCATTATTTACTTGATCCATACACCATTTCTGCATTCAGATATTTTCCTACCCACACACTTTTATGAATGTTCTGTCAGTGTAACTATAAGTAACTCAGAGCTGAACTTGGGCCTTTGTAAGTGCCTCCACAGCACAGCATGTCAGGAGTGTCACACAGATGAGCATCCTTCAGTCTTGGCCGTAGTCACCAGCGCAGTAGTAACATTTAATATAGGCAATCATAGTAGGTGGTGTAGGGATGGTCAAAAGCTATTCTGAAGCTACGGATTATTGCAGCCTTCAAGCCAGGAGGTGGCAAAGACAGAGGTGAARTTTGTATTGGAAATGACTCCATCAGTGTGGACAGTAACAAGCCAGGGCTGGATGCAGGCACAACAAGGGTTAGCAAGAAATTGCTCCCTAGCCATACTGTATGAAGCAGGCTTACAGGGTCGAGAAGTGTTAGTTGGGGGGGAAACATGTGCTTTTCTCAGCCCGCTCATTAAATCTACCCTTCTAAAATTGCCCATGAACAGTTTTTCAAGGAGCACCCAGTGAGAGGTCTGAAATAGATGGTTTTAAGCACTGTGTTTGCTCGGTCGGTCCTTCCTGCCTGGCACTCAGCTGCATTGAGAAGCATCATAGGTGACTCAGAGGTTTGGACATGGCTTGTGCTTTCACTTCACACAACCCACAGACACATGATTCTTTTTCCACATTATTACTGAGTTACACTACAGTGAATGTTAATGACCCACAATGAAATGATTCCCTACACCAAGCAAGGCAGACCACTATCCACAAATTCCCCATTTTCTTTCTCTTGCCTCTATTAAAATAATTAATCACACTGGGGGAAAGCACACACAGGCTTGCTGTGAGGTCGCAGTGAAATGATATATCACAAAGGCTATAAAAGCATTATAAACACAAAATTACCAGCAGCATTTAAAAAAAAAAAAGAAACCACTCTGGAAAATAAACCAGAGAAGAAGTGAGAAGCTCGTTGCCCAGCTTTAAAATCAGACAAACCCCCACTGACACACAGTATTAATATTTGCCAAATGAGGGACTTCAGCAAGGAACATAAGGGTCGTGCAGAAGGTTTTTCGATGGTTAGGAGGCAAGCAGCAGGTGATGCTGGGGAGAGGGAAAGGCTGTGTCCCGACGCATGTTGAGAGAAGGCATGTTGCAGCCTCACCGTGGCTGGCATGGTTACTGACGTCCTCCACCAAATGGTGGGTGGCAGTGCAAGTGACTGCTGTGCACGTCTCGCGTCAGCCAGGATGGTCCTCAAGGACATAACCAGGAAAGCCGATGCCTGATGCTCACATTATTTCTCAGCTTAAAATCACCATCCGCTAGTAAGCAAACATTTCTGCTAGTTTAGCAAAGAATTACAGCACTCAGGCTTCATGAGTACGAGTGCCTGTTGAAGTAGGTCAGTGAAGAGCAAGCAGCCAGGTTGGACATGCTGTGCCAGCGCGGGTGAAATCTGTTTTGCTCCCAGCTCCCGCTGTTCCAAGGAAAGGCAGAGGGCACTCACGAGTGAGCTTTTGATGGTACTCCGCTGCTGCCAAACGATCTCCCTCCACAAGCAGAGACAAGCAACAAATCCCTTCCCAGGGGTCAGAAGAGGTGGTGGTGGTGTTTGCGCGGAGCAGAGCCTGTGACTCCATGGCTCTTTTGGGAGAGCAGTGACTGCAGAGAGAGACTGGAGGGGCTGGCTGTGGTGATTGCCGGTGGTGCTCACAGCCACTGACCTGGGGCTCCTAAAAGGACGCCGAGACTGGGGGATTGACACCGCACTGTGCAGTGGGGGAAGGATTTGTCCCTTTGTCTGCAATCAACGCCACGTTCACTTTCCGGCGATGGGGCGGCGGTGCAGCAGGAGACCTGCTGCCCCTGTCCGCCTGCTGAGCTCCTGCTGCTCCACACGCAGCACAGCTCTGGTGTGGAAGCTGCCTGCATTAGCACTGCGGTGAAACTGGACCGGACAGCCTGCAAAAAAGAGTATGCTACACCACTGCAGTGAGAACACATTCAAATATCCACAGTCAGATAGGAAAACGTTTTGGTTGCTGATGGAAATACCTTTTTGTTCCGTACACTAGGCCTGTCTCACGTAACACAGAGGTTAAGATGGGAATAATCCAGGGGACTAGCATAGCCTAATACTACCAGAGCCAGAGATAGTATTTCCTGCATGGAAAAGAAAATTGATTTTATCTAAATATATTTCTCCAAATAAACCTGATTCTTCTTCAGTGGGCCTTGAGGAAAGCAGGAATAATACTGGAGCAAATCTATCTGTTGCAAGTGCTAACTCAAGGTGCCAGGTCAGAAGTATTTACTAAGATAATCTTTAAAGCATGAAAGTGCACAGCAACTTAAAATCGATAGTAAGCAACAGGACACCATGTTTGCAATCATTTCTTTATAACATCATCTTTCATCGTTTGCTCTAATTGAGTTCTGCTGAGAAACAACACTTTTGATCATGTCTGCTTTCTAATTTCCCCCTCTAGTCAGTCAAGAAAAAAGGATGATATGGTATCAAGAATAAAATTAAGATTCTGTGGCTATGCAAATATCTGGAAATTAGCATGGACTAAGTTCCAAATAAATACATACATGTATGATTTACAGGAAGGAGAAAATGTGCTCAGAATGCAAAACGCAGCATAATTTCTGTGCATAGTATAACCCTGGGGTGTTATCAAAGTAAGTGTGGTACTCTTTAACATGAAAAGGCAACAAAGTTCATTCTGTAGTCAGAGTTTTGATTGAAGAAATACAGAAGTAGAAGAGAAACTGCTGATGAAATGATGGTGCATCCCCAAAGGAACCTCTACTGGGGATAAACTAAAAGGAGTTAATTGTTTGGATAGAATCCAAATAAACTTTATGTTTCATATTACTTGCTTCTTTTTGCACCAGAAAAAAAACACCACCAACCTACGTTTGTACCTTATTAATGGAAATCAATTAGAAACAGTCCAAAAATCAAATAGAAGCCAAGTGAAATGCAGAGCTGACTAGAGGCTCTGAAGGAAATGTGCTTTGTGTTAACTAGGCTATTAGAGAAAACAAAATATAAAAGCAGTAAGAGCTTCAAAGAAATGCAATGGACCAGGTCCAAATTCCCAGCAACACACTGGGCTGGAAAAGATTCACTGGACCGTCTAATTTATTTAACACTTTCAATTCCTAAAAGTGCATCAGTTATAAAAAACACAGCATATATTAAAAACCACATTACATTTCTTTGAAATTAATGAATGGCTGCTGGATTTGAGCTCCTATTTTCCACTTTAAAAACACTTAGTATAACCAGAAGCTAAATAGTTTGGGATACACAAAGCAGAGGAATGCAAACAAAAGAAATCTTGGGCACTGAAAGATTAGGAATAATAAAGACTATTGAAAAAAAAATTGATTCATACAATTTCATGTTTTAATTCCTCTGCAGATTTCTTTGTTTCTTGTGAATGTAAGTTTTGCCCTGGTTTAAGGGCATGATGCTGAAGTTAAAGTACGCTCCCTCTGCATGACAGTGCTACAGTCACCCTGTGCCCCACACCGTGTTAGAGCCAGCTTCACTAAGTGAGCTACCAGTGTGAATCCTGAGACGGGGGGGTGAAAAGGAAGGAAGAAACACTTCAGCTTTCCTGCAAAGCCCCCACACATCCAAAGGCGATAGAGAAGATGTCTTCTCCTCTCCCATCCCTCAGTGACTTTTCCTGCCTCCCTCCTGTTGCGTCCTCTGCCCCTACGAGCAGGTGGCTTCTGGCATCTCGAGGTTCAAAGCCGTATCCCCTTAAGAAGGAAATCAAGAGCGAATTCTCCATCTGTGTAAACTGGCTTGGGTGCATTGGCTTCACTGGAGTTACACAAACTCAACCCACAAACTGCAGGGGATTCGGAGCATTTAAAATCCTATAAAATATTTTGAGAAGGTAATAAACCGATACGCATGTGTGGTATGTGTGAAGAGGGTGAAGTCTTGGGTGAATCAATGGGAAAAAAGCCCACTGACCGGTGGGGTCAAGGACACACACCCTGTGCATATGCACAGTGATGTACTCACATGTCCACGTGCGCCTGCTTTCTGTGTTACTGGCAGCACCAGGTCTGCTTCGAGCTCAGGTTGGGGTACAAGCTTGAGTGACCTTCATTCCCCCAAGGGAAGAAAACTTTGTACCACAATCCCCAAATAGGCTTTTGAACCTGCACGCTGGACTTYACCCAGCAACCTGGAAATCTGTGACGGGCTCTCACGGGCCCAACTGATGGCCAGCGGGACAGAGAGAAGGGGGAACTTGTACTGTCTGCAGATGAACAGGAGACTTTCCTCTCTACTGCTGCCAAGCCAGCGCTTTTCATCAGCATCCAATCAGTGCCAGAAATGCCTTAAAAGAAAGAAAGAAGCTCTTTGGAGCAGAGTCCTTTTGTGTATCATCCCAGAGCACAAAGGGGCCCCTAGCTCTAAGGAGGGCCTCTTAGGTACTGACTCAGTATAACAAATTGTAATAATAAAAATAATTTATACTATTATTTTTGTAGGTAGGGATTTTCCCCGTCTTTCTCTCCCTCTGAAACTTGCCAAGCTAGAGATGAAGACAATGGCTTCTTTGTTACCTCTGGAAAAGCAGGGAAGGAGAAAAGATTTTTTTGTTGTTGTTATTGGAGGAGATACCGAAGAAATGAAAAAGAATGTTTATATTCCCACAGGCCTTTGTGTAGCTGTGAGCATCTCAAAGGCAGGACAAGAGCCTGAAGAATACAGAGAGATGTAAAATCTGGGCTCTGCTTTAGCCTCTCTGCTGTGCACAGAGACAAGGCACCAGTCAAAATATCTGTGTCAGCGAGTGTTTGCATGTACTGGTGAAAGTCAGAGAGATAAGAAGATGTGGAGAAATAGGAAAAGAGGGAGAAAATGGCTGGCTGGTTAGGGAGGGACTAGAAAAGGGAAAAAAAGATGAGATATATTTAGTCACCAGAAATATTAACAAATTTTGTTACAACTGGTGTAAATATTTCACTTAAAATACTTCAGTTGAAAAATGATAATAAAATAAATGTTTAGAAAAATGGAATTTTAGTATTTTCCTTCTTTTTCATGAAGCCTAAACCCCCAAGCCTATCTTGGAATTTGAATTTTATCTCTTTTACAGGCTAGAGTAGAAACCAGGAAAAAAGTCTAACAGAGAGAGAATGAAATGAAGGAGAAAAGAAACAGATAAATAAACGAAGGGGGGAAATTGCAAATCTGAACATTTTGATAATTGTTATTTGTGAAAAAATGTACATATCGTTGAGCAAAAAAAGTGTTCCTATTAAAAACTAACATTATTCTCAATTATTCTGCACAGCACCAGGCTCATTCTTCAATGACATCTTGTTATTATTATATATTACATTCATTACAGGAGAGCCCAGAGGTTCTCAAGCTTCTGTCACGCTGAGTAAGTACAATATTTAGGAAAGATTATCCTCATCTTAAAGAACTGACAAGTTAACCAGGGACAAGATGCAACAAGTGAGCAATGAACATAAAAAGAGACAATGGAGAGGAGGAATAAGACGAGGGACCATGGTGAGAACACGAGGAGCAGAGCTGGAGGGATTCACCACGTGTTTCACAAGTGCCTTCTCCTTTGACTTGTATACAAACAAGCCATGGGCTCTGGTATGTCCCTCTGAAGTCACCTTCTCCATGATCAGTGAGTACAGCATGACTGAAAAAGGAGCTGATGGGCTGGGTGGTAGGCTCTCMGTTGATGCAAGAACTGTGTTGGAGGCACACCAAATGGCACACAAGCCACTGCCAGGAGACAGGTCAACACTGAAGAGATCACACGCTAGAGAAAGGCAAGAGGATGGGTTAAGCAGAGGTACCGCATAATTTCTCCTTGCACATGAGTACATTTCTAAAGCATCCGATGAATCAGGGGATGTAGCAACTTGCAGGCACAAGAGTGACACCTCTAAGGCCACACGAAGTTCAGGATTGCCCTCCATTAGCCACAGCCTCCTGCTTCCCTGCTCATGCATGCCTGTCACTTACGTTAGAAGCACAGCTATCATGGACAGAAGGGCTCTGAAGTCTGTCATCATGGTTGTGCCAAGCTCTCAGTTCTCTCTGGTAGGTGGTTCAGTGGCCCCATCACTGGGTGGTGGGAGACTTTTACTCCAATTCCTCTGTATAACTTTGCATGGTGTGAGGAAGAGACACTCAGTTTCTCCATCTACACCAGGGCTTTTTTTATCCAAACGGTCACAAACCGAGACCCTCCATTTGTGTCCATTTTCCTTGTATTGACCTGTGAAGTATCACCTATTGAGTACGAAACTGCTGCTTGTTGCTCCCCAAGGTTGAGGTCATGCTTCACTCGTTTATAGAAATCCATGCCTGCTCCTCATCCCAAGTGCCATGAAGAGCTGAGGACTCTTCTTTCAGCAGCCTCAGACCAGCAGCGCCCCTGCACCACCAGGCACTGCCATGCCTAGTGCACATCAGGGACCATCATCTCATGCACTGAGAAAGAAGAACGGTGGGAGGTCTCATCACCGTTTACCAGGATTGAACCTTTGCAATCTCCCTATGGGTAGGGGACAACCACTGCCAGCTACTTTGGAAGCAATACTGTGCTTCTTGTCTGCTAACAGTGAAGAACTACAGCTGCATATAGCAACTGCACTGTTATCCTCTATTCAGAGACAGCGCTTTTACAGAAGGGTAATTCTATTACTTACTGCTCTGGGCTATTTGCAGGAAAATATCTGCTGGGGAACTTTCCACCATGAGTAAAAGGTCTCAAAAATGTCTCCCCAACCTCTTTTATTTGTATTAAACTATGCTAACACATGCTCTTGTGACTTTCCCAAGACTTGAGAAAGACAAAATTAGAAAAAAAATACATAAGGATTTAAGATTTTTTTTTTTTTTTAACAATGACTCAGAGCATGTGTAAAACAACAAGTTTTATGGCATTTGTTTGAGATTCCCCATGGCTGGTGAAACACCCCCCGTAATAACTGCTTAGAGTATCACTGGCCAGAAACTTCAGCACTAGCAGATTTATGCCTTTTCTATTACCTGCAGCAATAAACTGCCTTAAAGAAATCCTCTTGTTCCCTAACTACAAATTGAATTTCAATAAATGTATGTCATATAGCCACAGGAAAGCACAAGACAGAGTTGTGTGCAGTCTTAAAATTTTACATGCAGCTCTCATTGCCTCAGAAGTTTGGATCAGATATTGTCCAACCTTAATCTATCTGCACTCCCTGGGCTAGGCAAAGCAAAATACACCTGAGTCAAAACCTTCTGCTGCAGTCAAATTAAAGGCATAAAAAAATAGGGTGCCTTTTGCAGACAAGGGGAAGCACTACAATGGGCTTGTGACCTTCAAATTCCCTGGCTGGCTAATTATAGGAGAACCTTGGCCTAAACTGGAGCATCTTCAGGGTTGTCATAAATTGGAAGAAGGACCTCTGGGAGCCTTGTGCTACACTGACATAGATGGCACATTTCTAATTTTTTCAGCCTTGTATCATGAGGTTATACAACCTTGTCTCATGACAACCCGTATCTCCTGTATCTGGAAAATTTGCTGCTCCAAAGAAAAGGTGATTCAGTGGCTTTCTGCTCCCTTTACACCTGCAGTGTAGTATAAAAGCAACTCAAGAGAACAAGGCTTTTAATGCCCAATGCTTGAATGCCATTAGATTAGCTACATCGCGGTTGTGCCCATTAAACTCCATAGCCTTACCTTTGGCAATTGCTCACCTTTGAAAGGTTACTATTATTCTCATTATTATCTGTATCCTGGTATTGCCTGAATAACCACATAGCTTGAGCAATTTTTTAATACAGATCAATCTTTAGAGTGTAACAGAAAGCTCTATCAAAATTTCTCTAAAGGGTCAATGAAGGCCCACTTACAGGCACAGTCCTACTGATGTCCGTGAGTCTATGCTGGTTAAGTAAGAGAAGGATTTGTGCGTCCAGCATCAAGACCTGTCCCTAGCTAAAGCTGTAGCTTAGTACTTCAGAGGTGTGGGCTCAGTGCTGTCCCACTGTCTTCTCGTTTTGCTCTTCTTCCCATACTGGCATGTCACTACAGAGCATATTCTCCGTAAAGCTTAGGCAGGAGGTTCCCAACATGTGGTCTGTGCTGAGGGATTATCAGCTGGGCTGTGAAATAATACTACACAGTAAAATGTTTTAAACTTATGAATTCCCTCTGGCTTCATGGGTGGTCTGTGAAAAAGAGGGTTGAGACTGTCTGAGACGTTTGGGAACTGGTAGTTTAGGCACCGAACACCCACTGACACCAGAACAGGCTGCGRTTAGGAACCAAGCACAAGTACAGCCATGCACAAAGGTCCTGTGAATGCACTCAGCTTTTATTTTGTCAGGACTCATTATCCTGTTGCTAAAATGGAGATCACGGTCCTGCCATGCATCATGCAAAAAATATACATGCAATATCAGCAGACAGCGCAGTTTTCTGCACTTCTACGTATTTCCAGTCACAGCTCTTTTGGGGATTTGGCTGTGCCAGAGGCAGCACTAAAGTCCACAGGACAAGCAAACTAACCACTTCTCATGCTGAATACGATGGTAAACCATAATGGCTGCGATCACTTTTCTTGCCAAAAATGAGCATGCAAATAGTTGTTGTCTGTGCCTGCAGCCGTGTTTGCGGACAAGGCTCATTTGCTTCACCGTCTGCAACATCATGTCCATCTTGGGAATAGTAAACTGGCAGCAACTAGCAGCAGAAGGTGCTTATGGCAGCTCCAGCTCCTTCACTGGACAGCATTTCACTGGCTCCTGGGGAGCAGGAATAGCAATGACACCATTGTCACCATGAGATGACAAAAAGAGAATCAATACCGAAGGTAACATTTAGCACTTTAGTACTAGCTTTTTACYGGTGGCCATGAAATCATTGATGTCAGTCTATAGTATTGAAATGTAGTGTGGTATCTCAGACTCCACAACTGTAGGTAAATACTGACTTTTAATGGCTGCTATTACATACAGCACTTTCAAAATGATTTATAGACAATAACCCAATAAGTTCCCCATTGGATTTTCACACCTACTTCTGGTATTTCTTTGGCCAAAGAAAGATAAATTTGCCTCAGTTGTGACTAACTGACTTGAATTTCTCAAATAATAGGAGCTCATGCATTAAACCCCAAAGGTCACAGGTTCAGTCCCCACTGGCTGAATCTCTCTTGAGACATGGTCTTAAATTTCTTATATGTACAAGGCAAGGATATTAAGTAATTTGTCAAGCTAGAGTAGATGCCACTACTGAAGCTAGGGTCATAACTCAAGAGCTTCTAGGTGGCAGATGTCTTCATGACATAACTGAGAACAAAAGAGACTGACCTAGGAATGTGAAATAAATGAGATGTGCCTGGTCACATTATCACACAAAGCAGCCAATAATGACTAGAAACGTAAATGGAGATTCACCTTGGAGAAATATATAGGTTAATACAACAAACACAGTTTGAGTAGAAAATGTAATGCTGAAAATGACTCAGGGTGGAGAGGGAATAATAAATTAGGCAAATCTATAGCATGATAGAGTAAAGCYAAATATCATAGAAAATCTCTGTACCACATATGAAAATAGCTCTCATATCATGCAATGGTGGGTTAGGAAAACCCTTGTAGACAAAAGAAAGTTCTGGCAGGCCAGGTTTGGCCAGGGGATTTCCTCTTTAGCAGACAAGGTGGCCAAAGCAGATCATGCTGTATGACTACTCAATAAAACCCAACAGTGCTGCCATAGTGTAAAGTATTGAAGAGGGCATGTTCCCCCCGATGGAGCACCACGTGGTGGCAGCTGCACTGCTCTGAAGCCTCAATGCCACAACAAGGCACCACAATTAGGTACAAAATGCAGTGTAAACATAAATTCGATAGAGGAGGGGGACTGGAGAAAAGACATTAACCCACAGTATGTTTCCCTTGATGTTGAGGTTGCTTGTGCCATACCTGCTTAGGTGCTAATCCACGCCACAGCCTAAACTCAGCCCCAGGGTTTCAGGCAGGCAAGCCCCAGGTTTCTTGGCTGACAGTTGGTAACTCAGTGGTGATGAGACCAGTACAGCTTTCAATAGCCCTCCTCAGCTATGACTGATGGCCTGAAGAGTGCTTCAGGCCCCTTCCATTGCAGCCGTGTGTCAGCCCCCGCTGCCTCCAGCAACACCACATGCTTACCCAGTTGGCGCTGCCTTGCAGTGGACTGGAAGCACCTGCYGGTAACTTACAAAGGCAGTAATGCTCCCTGGGCACCACACCTCTGCTCTCCGTGGCCTGAGGGGTGAACACAGATGCAAGGGGAGACCTGGCATTGCTCTTCTCCTGCCCCTGGCAAGGTGGGAAGCAGGAGGGACCCTCACCCATGGCAGCAGCTCTTGCCCCAAGTGCTCTGATCCATCCTTCATGCGCAGCAGTAGCCCGCTTTGGTGTAGCCAAAATTGCCAACGTGGCCACAAGTTTTTGCTGCCTCCAAGAGCCTATTGCCCTGGGGAACTTCTGTCTGCAGCTGTCCCTAGTGCCAGCATGGGCAGACGGAAAAGCAAATGAGACTATTTAAAAGCTTTCCAGCTAGGGCTAAACTTTTGTGCATTGCAATTTAAAACTGAATAATCTAGGTCTGTAAGTGACAGTTTGGTCTGATTTTTAAGAGGGGCAAATTAAGATTTGCAAACCCTTGGTTGTATTCAGRTAGTTTTCACAAGCAGTTATACGTCCAGAAAGGCAAATAACATCCCAACCAAGTCAGGGCAGGCTTTGTAGTAAAATAAACTACATTTTGATTATTGCTGATGATGAAAATGCAACTTGGTTCGGTTTTAGTGAAGAGATGGAATCTTTAATACATTCTTACAGTCTTTTGCAACTATTGCTGCTTCTGCCAGGGCCAGGCAATTAAATCTGCAGGCCAGCCTTTGCCTTACTAAGCACTGTCACATTTTCTAGAGGCTCTGGGGAAAGGAGCCTGCAAAGAGGAATTTCAGACTTCTGACAGTCAATCTTGCATAGAATTACTCTGCCCAGGGTCCTCCTGATTCCATAAAATTAAAAGCATTTATSCCATCCTTGATTTGTTGTCTGTAGACAGATGAGATCCCTGGCTCCAGCATGTTTCTGAGCTGCAACCACTACATGAAATTATGATATCATTAAAGAAGAGCTGATAGATATGAGCCCCGTCAGCTGCATTGTTTACTCTGTTCTCCTGAAGTCATTGCAGATTCACATTTGAGATTTACACTTAGCTTCCCTAGTGTTATCTATGGCAGCCTTAACTATCTGTCAACAGAAATTTCATGACCATGGTGGGGAAAAAAAAGGCATAGCCTAGGATAGTAATACATCAGGTATCTAGTAGTAGCAATCAACAGTAGCTGTTGTGCAATAAGTAATGACTAATCAACCTGGCTGTGTTGTGCATTCCTTAGTATGTTGCCACAGCTCCCACTTTCTGAGATGGACTATAAAACACCTATTTAGGATCATACTCAAGGAGGTTGTGTTTGCACCTTTTCTTGTCCTCATTATTGCTGGTGTCATTAGATGAGATTCATTTGATGCCATTACTTGTGCTCGTTACAATCTTTGTGACTAGAATATGGTACAGTATCAGAATTTTAATGCCTCATATATTCTCTGAGAGATGATGGCAATAAATGCTACTGCTTTGACCTTCTCTGTGTTTTATCATTTGATTCACTGGTCATCTCCATTTGTTCATCTCTATTTGTGCCCATATATAGACTGAAGAGCCAGGGAAGAAAAACTACRGTTACCCACAGATAAGAATATTTACAGAATTGAATGTCTCCTATTTGTAAGCATATTAACAGTTTATAGCCTTTCATGATCTGCATTAAGCATTAGTATTCTGCCTTTTCCATGAGACAGGGATTGCTGTGAGCAGGCAGAATGGCAATGCGTTGATCCTTTAGCGTTACAGGAACACTACAAATGAGGCYGGTAACTATACATGCTTGTGTCAATATTTGGGGTGGGGAATGGAAAAAAGGGCTTCTTGTTTGGTACTATTTCCGAGAGTGACCTTAAAAGAATTTCTAGGGAGCTATATTTTGGGTAATGTGAATAATAGGTGTAGCAGTGACCCATTAACCCCTTCACTGCCAAGCTCTCCTCAAGCTTTCTTTATGGCTGGCACCCTATTACTGTACCTAGTCAATAGGATATAAACAGGTCTGCAGAGTAGGGATGTCCAGGTGAAGAAGAGGTGTTATACATACTGCCAAACCTCAGCCAACAAACACAGGAGCCTATCTTAGGAGCCCAGATTGGATTCATCTCCTCGCAGCTCCCTGGATAGTCAATAAGAGAAACAGAAAATTTTAGGACTCATCTGGCCTGTTTTAGACATCATCCTAAGTTTTCCTTATACGCAATGGGCAGAAGGAGCTCTTTCAGAGGATGATCTATAGCACCTTAATTACACTTCTACTCTGGATTGCTGGCTGGAATAACCTCTCTCTCCCCCTTGGCTGTTGAGGGAGAACAACCCTTCAATTTCAGCTCCTAAATTGGGTGCTTAAAAATAGGCAGCATGATTGCCTCCCCTCCTCAAAACACTTGACCTGGATGCTCCTTGGTGGTGAAAATGGAGTGGTCTCTGGTGCGCACTCCCTGCAACAGCAACTCATGATTCGAGGGGGGTGTTTCTTGCACAGGCTCACTGACTTGAGGGAGCTCACCTGATTTATAGCACAGATTGGGGTGTGGTGCTTTGAAACGGAATTGCTTGAGCTTGTCCATAAAGAACACGAACATTTCAGTGGGAAGTGTGACAGAACCCTTTATTTTTTACCTATCTGCTTTTCATCTACTTTTCAACAGGCAGATTATGAAATAAGGCCACATTTGCTCCTGCACTGTGCTGTGCCTTGGTGCAGGGGAAGGACTATACAAGGGGGTTCATTACTGCATGAAGCTCCAATGACTTCCAGCACTATATATAAAGTTGCCATGAAAGACCAACTTTTTTTTTCCTGTCACAAGAATTTACTCGTCTAGCTTTGGGCAGGAATTTTTACAGGTCTCCAGTACATCGAAAATATACCAGCAGTAAAATGTGGTCCAACTTAGCCTTATCACCCAAGCCAGAGCTCTTCTGGGAACAGGCAAAGCAGGTAGCTGCCCAGAGCAGCAGCCTGCTGAGGGGATGCAAAACACCCCAGACTGCTGCTGGCTTTGTGGTTGACAGAGTATGGGAGAGCCAGACTGGCTGCTGCTCTTCCTCCAGGGTCACTGTGAAGGGCTGTGGCTGGTGGCTACTGTTGTTAGGCGATGTAATGGACTGGTGGTCACCACTCCACCCTCCCAGCTCCGTGGCTGCAGGAGCAGAGATCCCAGCTCCTCTGTACACCCCCCTGCCCCATTCTCCTTCTTCCTGCCGTTCTCTTCAGGTAGGGRATGTGCCCCAGCCAGCCTCCAGCCCCTGAGCTGTGGGGTGGCAACACTCACTTCTAAGAAGCCTTTGTAAGCTCTGGCCACAGCTTTAGAAAAAGCATTTAGAGATGGTCTATTAATGGCATTTAGCAGCCCTCATATTATACTCAGCAGGGGACCTGGTACAGAGGCAGTCAGAGCATCCCAGACACATACATCACCACGGTGTGTTAGGCAACACAGTGGCTCAAAAGCAGACCACAGGTTTTTCTTGTCTGGTTTTTATGTCTGCAGACAGGCAATGCAGGCTGTGGAGGCAGTTGATTGATGGCATGTGGGAGCAGGGTGCACCACAGAATCACTGCTGTGGTCTCCAGCACCCCAAAATCTCCCCAGACCATAAGGGAGCTCACCTGCAATTGCAACAGGCTGGCAAGGATGTGGGCTGGCTGACACCAAAAGGGTTAAACTGCTGGGTCTGAAACAAAGTAGATTGGGGAGAGGGTGTTAACAACACGTGTAATCAAAAATGATTGCTAAGAAGGGATAATTAGAGAAACAACTTCTTCTCTCTAGAAAAGCAGCAGTGAAACCAAGGATTCAGTGGCATATTCACTGCATCCACTGCAGCTTGATCCCTGTGAGACAGATCCACAGACAGGTTAGGAAGGACCAGGCAGTGGGATACTCTGTGTGAGGAGTTGCCAGTTGTGGCAGAAGCAGATCGGTCCCTAAGCAATTTCAGGGTGATATGACGGGTCAAAGCACCAATGTSGAGATAAACATGATTTCACACTGCAAGATATTTACCAGCTATTGTCCAGAAAGATATCTAATTTGACATCCTTGTGAAGYAGCAAGAGCACAAACCATCGTTTACTTTCCATGAGGACATAGTTATATCCTAATTGGGCCAAACCTAGGCTAGGCATGGCTGAGAGAAATTTAAAACCTTGTGAGGACAGAARAAAAGCAAGAGGTACTCTGTCGATTCAGAGATGCAAAATCTACTGTATCCAAGCCAAATATATCAGGTTAGGCATTTTTCTACTGTTTTGTGTTGTTTTTTTTTTAATTCTGTATGTGCACAAGCAACTACAAGAACAAGTGTTGCCTTGTTTTACTGCAATATCTCAAAATTACAATTCTTTACATGTTTACTTTACCCAAATATCTTCTTGTTTAGAAGGAAAGAGCTGAGATTCTTTTTCTCYCTCCTGTTAAATGAGAGGGCATTTCAGTAACTTCTCTGGTTGTGTTTCATAAGTGCAAATTTATTCATATGTCAATGGCAATACTTAATTTCCTAATATATCTTAGACTACATATATAGCGTATTCCAGACATTATTCCACTGCTGAACAGCAGGTGGGGAGCTCTGAAGTCAGATGCTTTTTTTGACTCACTAGTTGGAGGAAAACAAGGATGTGAGAGGTCCCCAAGCAAGCACTCCTGGTTCAGCTTGAGGTATAAGACTGGAGGACCTGACAAAAAGAGAAAACATCTCAGCTTTAATTCTGGGCAATGGGTGAAGTCAAATAAGAGGACAGAATTTTGACTTTTCTTGCCTGGGAGAGGTTGAGTTGACTTGGCTGGCAGTGAGTGATCATTCAGCATGGAAGAAGTAAACTTGAGTAGCCTGCAGAAAGATTATTTGAGAACGACTATCTGTAAAAGCCTGAAAAGCAAGGTCAAACTCTCTTCAGACRTACACTGGTGTGAATCCAGAGCAGCTCTACTTGAAGCAAAAACTGAGTTATGCACTGATGTAAATGAGATCAGACATAACTTGCTGTCAACACAGTCAAATTTTAAGTTGATCAAAGAACAAAATCTTCCCTTGTGTATATTCAGAATTCATCTGATGACTGTAGACAGATTTAGATGGAAATATTTTCTCCAAAGAATTCAGTAAGTCCAAGTAACTTCTCAGTGTGAGAAGGAACAAGTCAGTTTTTTATAAAGGGAACACTAAATCAGAAAATATGCGGGCTTTTTTAAAATCATAGAACAGCTCCTTTGCAGCCTGTTGAGTTGTGTATCACCTCCAGTGACTACATTTTCAGTCATTGGTGACGTATTGAATGCACCATGGCTAGAGCATAGCTTGTTTTAAAAGAGCTGGAACGTTGGACAGGACAGAGGAGAATTTTGTGCCAACACCGGCTAGAATGGGAGCTGTCAAAAACCGTCTTTTTATTCTCCCTTGATCTCATTCAAATACATCAACTCCATTTATTTCAGAGTAAAGGCTGCAGTATTCTCATTAAACATTGGCATTAATACTGGAAATCCAATCTGCTGCCATGGCTGGCGGTGCCAACACAAGCTAATCATCTAATGCCTCTGTGGTCCTTCCAGCTTTTCCTTTTGAATTCCAGCGAGCTGCTTTCAGATCCTGGCATCCCATAGGTCTTGTTCAAACCCAGATGAAAACACAGCACAGGTACCTCCTGCCTGCCACAAGAGTACTGAAATGCTCTACGGTGTTCACAGTGCTTCCCCACACTGGTTTGCCATTGTTCCCCAGTTCTGCTGAGGGGGCTCATCTGTGGAGGTGAGAAGGTTATCTGGTTTTCAAATCCAGCTGATGCTGTTTGCTAGGCAGGAGTATGGGTGATTACCACATCTATCAGCTGTCTTGACAGCTAATGCTGCTGGTGATRGTTGTCTCAAGTTGGCCCAGTTCTCCTATTGAAAGACACCAGTCTCTAATGGGGGAACCCAACTGTTGCCTGGGCAAGATCCGGATGAAGCAGTGCTATTGTAGACCCTATACATTGTGGCTGGTATCCAAGCAACATTGCCAAATGCCAGTTCCAGAACACCTCACTCTCCCTATCCCAACCATCTCATAAACGGTACCTCAACACTACCAAGCCTCTGCAACCTTCTGCTTTTTATCAGAATTTCACCTCACCGCAGCACTTTGAATTTCTTGATTAGCTCTTCTGAGGGACATCATGGCAATAAGCCAGGAATACAAGCTTAGTGAAAGAATTTCTTTACTTATACATACATCTGTTCTCAAGACAGCAGTAGATATGTGTACAGTTTTCCAGCACAATACAGTCCTTGAGCATRCCCCACATATTTAGTCTGATCTCACTTATTTGGTGAGTCAGAGGTCTAGAGGTATCTTAAGTTATCCTGTCTCTTCTTTCTGCAGCTTTCTCTTCTGTAATATGGTCCCCAGCAGCCCTTGCTTAAATATGCACATTAGATTTATATTAGACGGTTACTAGAATAAAATCCAGGAACAGCTGTAAGAACATAAAGCAGAAACCAGGACCCTCCTTTTCATCCAAGTGGCCAAACTACAGAGTCATTCTTGCACCCCTTCTCTCTTAACTTGGCTTAGTGATTCTCGAATACTTCTTGGGACAGTTACTCAGCCCCAAGGAGATATTTAGGGAGTGCTGGCACTAAGCTAAGTTAGAAACCTGGTAAAATAAATCATACTGGCAGTAGGACAGAAGTTGTGGATTTGAATCTGCTCAAACAAAAATTGAACCTAGGTCTGCCATTTCCTGAGGAGTGCTCTAGCTCCTACCTAAACCACCCACAAGTTAAGTAATAATATCCAAAAAAACTTCTCCCTAAAAATGCGAGACCTATGTTTGAGACTTCGGAAGATGAGACCTGCATTTGGGACATTACAGAAGATGCCCGGAGCTATTTTCAGGACACCATCTTTAAATGCTTATTTTAGTAGCTTCTCAAAGTAACAGTCAAGACAGCAATGAGCAACTTGGAGAGCTTGTTGTCAGACCATGATGTCCCTTTCTGTCAATTTGGAAAGAAGTTACAATGCCTAAATTAAGTATCTGTAACAAATGACCTACTTAGCAGGCTGTGTAGAGACTACCTATGTAACATGCCATGGCATACCCTTGGGTCATGCTGCTCCTTGCACCTCTTGTACCCTGGTTTCCTTTGCATGGAAAGTGGGTAGTGTAAGGTTTGGGAAGATAGCATATTCCCAGTTCTTGCTCCAAAATTGAACTGGGATGTGATTAGGATACACAAAACCTGGGAGCTAGGAAATTCTCCCCCTGTTCTAGAAATGAAGCCTTTGACTATCAAGTCTATTTATATTCATAGTTTATATAGCAAGGGAGGCTGGTCTGAGTAGTTCATCAGAATTAATTACAGACACATGTACGCAGTTAGGTCACTGCAGCTGTTAGTCTTCATATAGCCCCCAGGTCCTAGGCTGAGGGGCAACATACAACCCTTGCAGAAAGCACAGATTTCTACAGGAGATACCGTATTTGCATTTTTCCATTCATTAGCCTTCACCTTCTTCACTGCCTGAAACGCTGCGATACCAAAATCATGCATTCATGATTGATTTGGGTTATCGGGGAATGTGTTGGAAAGGAGACCGAGTGCCCGTCGTGGCAGGTCTAGTAGATTTGATAATAATTGGGATGGTTTTTGCAACACAGGCTGAGAGCATCTTGTGGCTGCTGTGGGCTGTGCCTACAAGGCACAATTAGGTGTGTTACCGTGTGTGGGCGTGACTGTAATTGTTCACAGCTGCATGCATAACGAAGACCAGCCTTGGGCAGGCTTCATTTCTTGCTCATCCCTTTCTTCCAGATTTTTTTTTCACTTCTGGCAACTCTTCCTGCTTTTGAGAACAAGAAAAGGGGCTTAGGGAGCTTCTCAGCTGCTCTCAGGAGCAGGAGGTGAAAGCTCTATGCCCCAGGGAAGGGCACTAAGCGCTATTGAATAGGTCCTTGACTGCAGGAGAACCCTATCAGGAGGTGGGACAGGATTTGAGTGAGGACCATGCCTCCTGTCCTGGGCCAGCAGAGAAACAGAAAACCACAGCTATGGCTACTCTGGAACCCAGGAAGACTACGCCCTTCTGGCTTAACAGACACTTAGTGTCCTCAAATGACCTCATGGATGTGCACCATCCTTCATCTGGAAAGATGACATGAAGCATAAAGGCTAGAGCTGAGCTTTCCCTAGCTGCCCAGGCTTCAGCCTCTCTGAGAAAATCATGTAGCATATTGCCAGCTTATGCTAACCCTTATCAGTGTTAGTACACGATCTGGAAACCTTTCCTTCTAGGACTGACCTGGCAGGCACACCCGCAGAGCACCAAATTGTCCTCACTTCATAATGATTACCAGCTTTCTCTACTCATTTTCCAAGGAATGAACAATTCTGTATCCCGTTATAAAGCCCACCAACAATCTGTTCCATTCAAGTCCCCCAGCCCCTGTGTCACACCCTATCTTCGTGTAGCACATCTCACCTGCTCCTCTGTAAGCTGCCCTTCTGGGTGAGGAGAAAGATCCCTGCACAAAAGCCATCAGGAGACATCTTTGAAAACTTATGCAATGTATTGGTATTTTTCAAAACAGAAAAAAACACAGAATGGCAGCATGTCCTCACCTGACACTTCAAAAATTCAAAGACTCTCAGAAATGTTGGTTAAAAGGGACATCCGGAGGTCATCTAGTCCAAACCCCTGTTTACAGCAGGACTGTTGCCAATACTAGATCAAGTCAGCTGTGACTATTGATCTGCTTCTCCACTTCCCTATAGTCTGCATTAAGCTCAAGCTTAAGCTTTTTTTTCTCCTCCATACCTTCAACTTTTCTAATACAACCACCACCATTGCCACTCTATATTCTCCAGGCTTCTGCTGCTTCTGTGCTCCTTCTACAGTTTCCTTTTATGTTGTCCTGCCACTATCAGCTTTTTTCTCATTACAGTCAGGTCAGCATTTGAACTGATGCACATCTTTGTTCCTTGAAAAACAAAGCATGGTGTTTCCTGCCCTCTTACAGACCACAGAACACTGTAAGCGTGTGCCCAGAGTGTATCCACTGAATCTTTGGTGAAAGCTTTTTTGGACAGACATATATGACTTAATGGAAAGGTTTCTCCTCTTGTTCTGCTTTCTTTAATGAACAGGGTTAAGCAAAGGAAAAACAGTCGGTTATAGCTTGCCCAGAACCTTAGAAGCTCTGTACAAAGATTCCTCCCCAGTATGTCTTAAATAGTTTATAGAGAACACAAAGACATGAATAACATATTAACCACTACCCAGACTGATTCTGCTTCAGGGAAATCACTGGGAATACAAGCAGCAGAAGACACACCCATATTATCTCTGAAACTAAATTTAGACAGAGCTGCATCTCTGCCTAATTGTTCAACCCATTTTTCCCTCTTGCAGTGGAACAAGGATTCCTCCTGGGGCAGATGGATGCTGCTCAGTGTTCTCTGTTTAACTTCCCTCCTATGAAATCCAGCTTTTACAATCACTAGCCTTCTGGCTGAGGACACCTATAGATAGGACTGTCAGAACAGAACAGCAGAGAGTTTTGCTGTGTTACACTGCAGTCCATGACACCCAGTTGTTCAGTTTTACATTGGAGGGATCCCAAGAACGACCAGTCCCTCTGTACCATCTCAAAACCAAGCCTGGCTTTTTACCATGGCTTCAAAAGGGATATGAGAGATTCCCTCTTAGATGAAATAGGATGCAAAACAGAGGAAGATTTCAGGTGCAATGTCCTAACTGGACAGCCTGTGAGTTCTTTTGGGAACAACATAAAGAATTGCTGTATCCAGCATGCCTGACCAAGACGCTTGGTCCCACCATCAGCATACTGATAGGAGAAGTAAAAATAAACGTCTGATTGATGAGTAGCAGGCTTTCAAACACGAAAGTTACTCCACTTAAATAACTAATCAAAGTTTGCCATTTGGGTTGAAATAGTGCTGCTGATAAGATAGCTCATTAACCCCATTAATAAGGAATGGGGTTAGACTATACAGCTGAGCTGAGTTGAACTGACAGCTGCTTGTCCCTGAAAGGAGCAGTCCAGCTCTCTCATCTCTCTTCTCCTTTCTTCCTTTTCCCCCTCACCATTACTGCTTAACCTGCTCCCTTCCTTATATTGGCCCTAGTGCTCCCCTGACTGCATGCTGAGCAAGTTCAGCTCACTGATCTAGTTGAAAACTAATTCAAGGGGGGAAAAAAAAAAACAAGCACAGTTTTCTGACCATTTTCAAGTTGAATGGACTCAGTACAGGGTCAGAAGAGAGTGACAGCCTCATCAACAGAAAGAAAGTATAGCAAAGCTGGAAGGAGACATACAGGGAGAGATGCAAGGGAAAGGGAAAAAGGGGAGCAAGACAATCCCTTTAGCTCGCAATGAGGTGTTAGATTAGACAAAGCAGCTGAACCAATCCTACCACCGGTGGACAGCTCAGTTACATCTTTTAACCCCCCAGTAGGCTTTGTACAGTGTTACTAAATACAGTTATCAAATTGCTTAATCCTCATTATAATTCAAAACAAAATCTGTTAACCTGAGTTAGTGAACCTATATTAAATATGCATTTTCTTTCACCTTTTCTGCTGTTACTGCTGTGTGGCTCTACCCTCAAAACTTCTCCATAGCTCTGTTAGGAAGAAGAAATTACTAAGTCTGGAGATCCCTGTGACGACCCAATAGAGCTATTTGAGAAGGATCCTACCAGGCCATTGCTAGTCCCAGTACCAAAGCAGGTCACAAATCTGGCAAGGATGGCAGAACTGAAGATGCAAAGTGGAAGATTGTTTTAAGTTTTTTCTTTAATCCACAAATTAAATCTAGAAACATTTTTCACCAGCCTTCCTCAAGAAATAACAACATGCTTGGGGTCCTCTTTTGGTAATTATTCTCCCTGGTACCATAACAGATAGCATTAGGCCATTGACTGCATACACAGGACATAATAACTGTGCCACAGTGATATTAGCTATCCAAGCTAATTTTGAACTAGTAAAGCTGCTTAGTCTAATATAATCCAGTAGTAACAAAGCTATACTGCTTCCAGTACTCTGGTGAATTTAAATATACACAGCGTTGCTGATGTCGTCTTCTGAATAATGAGTACTGCTATCTCATTTTGATAAATAAGTACTCATTCTGATAAATAAGAATGACAAGAAACACTTTTCTCTCTTGGGACTGAAAGCATTTTCATTGCATTTTTCCAGCATTCTGGCTGTAGAAAGCTAGTATTAACTGCTGGCAAAGATTTCTGAGAAAAAACTACATACAAAATTCTCATCTAATAACTCACAAGCCACGTACAAAAAAAGGAAAGAAAAATAGGGTGAAAGATGATCACTTAGTCTTTCATGGCATCACACACATTCCCAGAAATTCTTCAATGCCTCCCATAGCTGTTGAAGTAATATGAGGACTTGAAACATCATTAAATGATACTTGTGTAAAAGTGTGCAAATTATTTCTTCTTATCTTCTTGTCTGATCCCGAACTATGCATCTGCATAAGTGTTTTTAGGTAAAAGGAAATGGCAAAAACAACAACAATTTTATTTTCTTTTGATTTGAAGTATTTATTTATTTTGTCTGTTGTACCATAGCCTGAATTTGGATATAAACAGCTATGTGCCACTTACCATACACAGCTGTGTTTATATTAGCAGACAACCCATTCTCTGTTCTCTTACTGAGTTTCTTGCATAAAACATATCTATGAATTTGGCTCCCAGGGGAACTGAGCCATGAATTTCAAAAACTGAAAGCTGCAAGTGAGATGAAAAATGCTAGGAGTGGATCGGCCACCTCACAGGACAGAGAGGGCTAATCCTCTTTTATTGAGTCTGGATTTGCTTTCAGGGAGTGTACTAGCAAATGGCTTTAGAAGCCAGAATATTCACTGAGATGATTGTCCATGTAAGAAAATACTGAAAGAAAGAGAATTTTCAGATACTGAAATTATGCCTTGAACACTTGATACTTGCTGAGATATTCTTCTAAGCCTAGGAACAGAAATGATACTGCTGGGTCTGCATGAACAACTGTGGTGAAGCAACATGCCTCAGGTTTCAAAGGTTAAGTCCTTTCAGCAAACTCATCTTAAAGAATCCCCAGACCAATAATTAGGGAGAATTGCACCAGATTAACTTTAACTTTAAACTGCTAAAATTAAGCCAGAGAAAACTCTTTTTATAGATATCTTCCAAAATAGAAAATGCAGCTACATGCCTCTGTGTTTACCTAAATTACAGCTGTGTGTATATAGGTGACGTAAAAATGTAGGTTGGATACCCATGAGAGAAAACCTGACTTAACAGACATAGCTGATCACATGTTCTGAAATTATTTGTACAGAATGTGTCCCTGGAGAGAGCTGTGATTACCAGACAATGGAGAAGTGCATCATTTTCTACGAGCAAAACATTAGCATTGAAGCATTTTTGAGTGAAGGAAATGCAGAAGTGTTTCCTACACAAACAGTAAGCAAAAATGTTCACTGTTTTCCTCACTGTTTCCCAATTCCCTCCATAGTGAATGGCCCTGAATGGCTCTTAAAACGGACTATTTGGCCCAGATATCTAGAAGAGATACCTGAGAAGGTAGAATGAATCTCCTTCTTAAGGTACCTTTCTGCCTCCATTAACTACAAGCGAAGCTTGCACARCCAGCTTAGCCTAAGTGTCTAATTGTCAGTTAGTAAACCAGTCCCTGTCAAAGTCTCCGAGATTTTTAAGAATCAGTAATTACTAAATCCTTGCATTTTTCATCTCACTAAGAGATATGATTGACTTGATCTACAAACATTGCACATTGCCATGACCCTGAAGACAAATCCTAAGGCCTTTGTATAGTATTTACCATATCCTTGTTTTACTGAGTTCCTTCTAAAATATCATTCAACAATATACCTGGAAATTGGTAGAAATTTGCTTAGAAATGGAAAAAAAAAACCCAAACCAGGGAAGGTGACATGGATTTTGTTGATGGGTGTCATTCAGGTTTTCCAAGGCTAGCTGAAAAAATTCTGTCAAAACTCAAAATTAAGATCCTTTTTTATTTTTCCTGAAAGGGCAGGCTTTCCCACACATAATATATATTTTTCTTTGGAAAATTGAGAGCTTAAGAGTGAAAGCTTGGAATGAAGACTTGACCAAGAACCCGGTGTTTCAGAGTATGTGTAACTAGTGTGCCTCAGTGGTGCTGCAGAACAGATGCTCCATGTCCTTATACTTTTCCATTTCCACAGTATCCAGGTACACTTTACATTTCCTGAAATATGCCTGTGGCCATACAATCCTTCATGAGTTTCTTGAGCCACTTTCCTCTCCAAAATGAGACACCGTGGGAAATACGACCCAGCGCAAAGAAAAAAATTGAGTGCATTTGGCCAACGAACCACAGCTCACATAAATCATCGCTGTAACATCTAACAGCGGATTCTTCTCTCGGTTGAAATATTTGAGACATTCTTTTCCCTGAAAATTCAAGATTTTTCATGTGACACACAAAGCCATTTTCCCACCACTGGTAACTTTTATCCTGTTCCCTGTACTGCAGTTTTATTCCAACTTATTTAATCATTTCTAGGTGCCAACTTTGCTATTTTACTCATGTTATAAATGACTTCTCAGGGACCTGCCTCCTGGAACCACATGAATACCTCAGCATTTTAGCTCCTATGTATGAAAAAGGAAGTTTCTGAATCACATATTATTGGAGTAAAATATGAAATCAAGATCTGATTTTGTCCTAACAGCCTGAAAGACAGAAAATAAAGAGGAAATTTCATAAAACTCTAGAAAGTGATGGAAGAATGCTGGCTCATTATGTATTTCTGCAGTTTCTTCAGTGGGATTTCTGACCAAGGACAAAATTTCAGTATTAGCCTAAGGTAGCTAAGAATTACTTTTATCAGTGGTAATCAAGAAGTTACTTACATGAGTAATGACCCTTTGCTGGAGCTATTGGACAAGAGAAGTCAAATCCTGTGGTGGGTACTTTACTAATGGGTATAACATTCCCTTTTAAAAAGAGACAGTTCTCAGATTGTTGGGTGATTAATGACATCTGTGAAAAGTGTTTTTCTAATTAGTAACTAAATTTAGACCATGGTGCCTCAGATGCTCTGCAGCACGCCTGCTGCATAAAAATATCCCTTTAAATGATGGCTTTGTCCCATGCCTATTTGTGCTGTGATTATCAAGTAAGAATGAAACTCTTCTGGCAGGTGTTTTTGTTTCATGACAGAGAGTTGATAGCCTTGTGAATTGAAGTATTTTTTTATGGTCCCATAACTCATTCAAACCTACACTGCAGGATGACTTTGTGGTTGTGCGCATACAGAAGAAYGCAGATGAATTCTTGCGATGCTCTTGCTTCACCAATTCTGCAATTAAACCACATGCTGTTGAGAAACAGGAACACACTGAAACTAATAGACCCACCTGCGAGGCTCTCAGCGAGCGCTGTGCTACACAGTCAGCACCTCAAACAGTATCAGGGATCTGAAGGAACACACATTAAATATGGCATTTGAAAGTAATACAATCCATTACAGCAGAAAGTGCTGGCTTTGGAGGGGACTTGACAGACAATGAAGTGATCAAAGGTGCTTTGATATGTCTAATTTTGGCTTACACAGCTGAGCTCCTCTATAGCCRACAGAGGTGATGAGAATAGTGGTCTCTTTCGTGTCTCCCTAAGGGAGGGATCAACAAATAGCAATAGCTCATGCAAGTGACACAGTAATGCAGCGTTTCCTTTTTTCTTTATTTCTAACTCAAATTAAATGAAAGAACAAATAGTTGCAGATTGGGAAATAAATTTAACCGAATGTCCTTTTTTTTGTTCTAAACACTGAATTTTTCTAAAAATTGTGAGAGAATTAATATTACCTGGCAAATGTTAACCCTTCAGCAGACTAATTGCCAGTATATCTTTCAGTAGACTATATGGTTTTCCTATTTGCTACCAGGGAAATATGCGCCATTCTGTATTCTCACAGCACAGGTGTGCTTAACTGGGAAGGGACTTTTACATCAATAAGAATTAATTTATGAATGTATTATATTTGCGGTGTTTCTGTGAAGCATCGTAACAGAGTTATATTGTCTCTGCCAACTACACAGGGTAGTAATAAATCAAATCTATTATATGGATGTTTCTTACAAAATATGTAATAGAATTATGAGTTAAATTGGCCTGAGACACAGATGTTTACAAGCAACAGTTGAAATTTAAAATCTCAATGAAAAAACAAGCTATTTTCTACTACACAGAGACTTAATGCCTAATGTTCTACCAATGTTTAATAACTTAAATGTCTATAGCAACTTCCATCACTCAGCACTAGACATTTGCAAATTAAACAGCACATTTGAAACCTTATTACCCACCACGGGAATGATCAGCATAAAGCAATGGGGTATGGCAGCCACATCAGTCCAGATTCCCTAAGAGTGTTTTGGAAAATCTTTGAAATCATTTGAGATATTCCAAATGCTAACCAGATTATTATTTTTTTTCTGTGACTTTTAGTGTATTCTTCACAACAATACAGGAGGTAACTGGCGATGCTATTAATAACTGTTACTGCTCAGATGAATAGTGGCATGAGTGTGCAAGCTAGTCGGTTACCCCTGGATCTATCAACATGACCCTGAAGCCGTCCCAGGGACAGGGGCAGGGGCAGGGACAGAGGGAGAGATAAAACAAGGCAAGACTCGGAGCCACATGGAGGGGCTCTTGGCTGCAGCCCACACAGTTCACATCCCAGCCCCCTCTGCCAAAATACTTCACTGAGGAAACCAGGGTTATGAGAGAGTCCTGGAAGGGCGGAAAGCCAGAAATAAAAACTTTACAGCTGTTTCTTGGCTCTACTCCTGTGTCCTAGCTCCTTCCCTGAGCTAACTTAAGACAAGCCTGCTTTTAGGAGATGAATAGCTGGTTTACTGGGACCTGGGTCTGGTGGAGACCTAGACCTCTGACTGTTAAGTGGCATAGCTCATTCTGTGAAAGTATATTCACCCACCCAGCTGTTTTCCATGATGTTTTTCTTTTTTCTTTTTTCTCTTTTCTTTTTTCTTCTTTCAAGAGCCAAAGAGAAAAATTATTTGGCTTATGTAATTTTTGTCTCTTCCTACTCTCTGTATCTTTTCTCTGTGGAAGGACTAAGGATGGGAGAGGATCAGATACTGCCTTTCAGGTACTTTTTGGTCTTTTTCCTTAAGACATGGCTGAATCAAGGAGTCAGTTTCCAGCTAAATATCTTCTGGAAAAGTTTTCAGAGTCAGAAACAACTGAACAACTATACCACCATCTAATGCAATGCTATTCCCCACCTTACTTCAGACCTTCAATGTGCTTTTACTGTTTGACTCTTATGCTTTCTCTCTCAAACCTCTCTCATGCCTGCAAGTTTGCTAGCACAATCCGGCATGGGGTCCTCCATGGGCTGCAGGTGGATATCTCCTCCACTGTGGACCTCCATGGGCTGCAAGGGGATAACCTGCATCACCATGGTCTTCAACACGGGCTGCAGGGGAATCTCTGCTCCGGCACCTGGAGCACCTCCTCCGCTCCTTCTTCACTGACCTTGGTGTCTGCAGAGTTGTTTCTCTCACATTTTCTCACTCCTCTCTCCCAGCGTTTTTTACCTTTTCTTAGATACGTTATCGCAGAGGCACTACCAACATCGCTGATGGGCTCAGCTTTGGCCAGTGGCAGGTCCATCTTGGAGCCGGCTGGAATTGGCTCTGTCTGACACA
This sequence comes from Phoebastria nigripes, assembly GCA_035582835.1. Classification (NCBI taxonomy): domain Eukaryota; kingdom Metazoa; phylum Chordata; class Aves; order Procellariiformes; family Diomedeidae; genus Phoebastria; species Phoebastria nigripes. The sequence continues at coordinate 2,778,759 of JAYKAV010003288.1, forward strand.
GTGGCAGCTTCTGGCATCTTCTCACAGAAGCCACCCCTGCAGCCTCCCCACTACCAAAACCTTGCCACGTAAACCCCATACAACTGGGCAGCCATGCTGGGATACTCTCTCACAATACTAATGGGAAGGAATTCCTTCATATTGGTCCTTATACATTACAAGAAGCGGCTGTTCAAAAATGGACACAAAAGCAGCTGAGGAAGAATTGTGAATACACTGACTACCAGCTTTTTGGTGTCTGCCAAAGACAGGAGATGGAGTTGTTCCTGTCTTTAGTAAAGCAAAATAACTGGTACCCGAAATAGTCACAGAGACCATAAGTAGGGGAAGACAATTCCTAGGCTCTTAACTGCAGACTTCAGGGATGAATGTTAAATCATCAAACCATCTATTGAAAAAGTAGAATTGTGGGAAACTGCTTTGCACCAGGAGCTGCTGATCTGTTATGATCCCAGTAAGAAAGGCATCCAGACTCTGTAAAATACCATTTAAATGCTGTTTATTAGAGCTAACAGTATAACGATGTAATCGCCAGTACCAAATAGGAGCTGCCTGCAGGCTCCTCCTTTACCATCACTTGGCTGAGTCTGTCCTGCACTGAGGGAGATGTGGGGCATGGCACAGGCCTGAAGGCAATGCTGTACGTGCAGCACAGCACAGCACAGCACAGATCTGGGTCTACGCAGGTTCACTGCTATGTGGATCACTGACTCCTCGACGTACAATGGTCTTCCAGTCAGCATCACTACATTCCCCCCTTGATCCACATACAGTTGAACTTTCCTAAAGATATTAAAAGTGACTGATTATATTAGTAAGCTGTTTGGCTACTACAGAGATTCTTATATACAAAGTGATTCTGTGAAGAATAATAATACAAGCATAATGACAAGTAAAACAAATACCAGTTGAGAGAATAAGTGCAGAACAGCAACAATACTAGGGCTAGGACCACCAAAGATGTCCTGCCATTGGACTCCACCCCTCATCCCATCTCCTGTAAGACAACGGTGGTGCAAATTTCACCCCATAGTCCAGTTGCTTGTGTGATGTAGTCAACAAGGAGCTTTGGTGCAGCAGGAGGGTAGGGGCATCCAGCACTTCATGTTTGTTGATATACAGCGAGCGAAAGCAGTAGTGTGGAGCTTCACATAGAGGTTCTGCATGAGATAAAACAAAGGCATTATTTTTAGTTACAGCTCAGGAGTTTGGGTCTCCTCTATCATTAATACAGCCATTAGTTCTGCATATTGGCCACTATCCTCCTCCTACCTTGCTTAGCTGGATTAAAGATGGGAGCCCTCTACCACCTCTCCCTCTTAACGTATTTGGCTGATCCATCTGTGAAGCAGGCACACTGTCTCTGCTCAGAGGTGAGATGTTCATCTGTTGGGGCTTCCTGAGCCCAGGCAGGGGTTAACGGCTCCAGGTTAGGTTAAGTTGCATTTGATAGTCCTATTTGGGCTATTTTTTCCTGCAAGACACTGACTTTGTGGGGACCTGGCTTTGCCTGCATGGAAATTCAACATTCCCATTTTACAGTGTGGGATTGTTGTGCTCTCCATGGATTAATTTTGCAGCCATGCTCTCTCTTAGTGTCCACAACACTCCCCCGTGCCTCTCCAACATCCTGCTCGGTAGGTGCAGTCACCAGAGTGTCGCCAGCGTAATGGGACATCCCACACTTTGGGGACAGGCTGCCCTCCTCCAAGGGCTGTGCCACAGTCCCGACAAGGCGTGGGGCTGCACCTGCATCCCTGAGGCACCACTGATGGCCCTCCCAGGAGAAGGCAGACTGGCCCTGGGTCTCCCCAGCACTAGGGATGCTGAAGGAGGCATTCATCAAGTTGGTGACAGCAAGCCGGGTGCTCACCCCGACCTCTGACCGCTCTGGCAGGGTGACACTATTGGGAGCGACTGCAGCCCGGGGGGGGGCTGTGTTACAAAGCCAGTAACCCACACTCCCATGCCAGGACGAGGAGCTTCTTTAGAAGCCAAATAGGACTATTAAAGGCAAATGTCTCCACTGGAGACCCCCTGCTTCTGACAGCTGTTTAATAGTCTGAGAGGAGCAGGGCTAACAGAGGCAGCCAACAGATGCAGCAGTTTGCGCAGCAGTGTCTGGGCTCTGCTTCTTTGAGACCTTCTTGAGATCTTCTCGAGCTTCTGGGCACTTTGCCTGGGACCTGGGAACTCCTGGGAACCCACAGAGGAACCTGAGGGTGCCTGCTGCTGCCAGGTGAGGGTAAGGACAAAGTAAGGATGGCTCCAGCAGCTTCTAACAAACTCTGCCAGCAGTCCTTGATGAAAGGGTGTTGCCAGCCCATGTTCTAGCTGACCCCTGACTAGGGACAGTCAAGCACCCTTTTCGCTGGTGTTAGGCAGGGGCCTATACAAAAGCCAGGCCAAAAGTGCAGCTAACAGAGACAGCAGTTTGTGCAAAAGGGTGCAAAGAAGGGGGCCTCATCTGAGTTCAAACCAGCATAAACAGTCTCAGGTATGGTGGTGGCACACCACATGGCACTTTCCCCAGCAGGTGTTGAAGCAGCTGCCCCTGCCATGACAGAGGCTTCAACTCAGGTGGAGCTTCAGGTGGTGGATGCAGCCCTCCAAGTCCCAGGCTGCAGGGAGTGCCTGGGGCCTCTCCCCGAGGCCGGGAGAGATGGCCCTCTGTCCTTGTGACTGTTCACTCAACTCTTGCTTAGATTTTGGCTAACCCAGCTCATGCTAAGGCCTGATGTATGATGGGAGCAGCGCCATTAGGTCAAACCGAGAGCACCACGTAGGCAGGACAGGTGGCAAGGAAGAGCTAAAGGGCCATTATGCAGCTATTATCACCTGCAAATTGCTGACTCCTGCAGCCATTATCTTTTATCTGGCAGATTCCTCAGAATCCACTAACTTATGGAAATTGTATAGACCAAACCTTCAAGCTGGAGGGTATAAAACATCAGTTACTCCAAAAAGCTTTTGAAGGTGACCCAACAGCAGCTGGGTCTGCTGAGGCTTTCATGCTTCCTGGTGTGATACAGGGGATGCCAGTACYGTGAYGGAGGAGGAAGGATGAGCACTCTCACCATCGGCTAGGTAACAAATTCTTTTCTTTTGCTCATAGGTGCACGACATTAAGAGTTATGGGTTATAAGTTATGAAACCTTATGACTTGAATGGTGAATAAGTGAATTCACGTGATAGACTAGTCTGGGCAAAAGGGGATTGAGCCCCTGTTTGTCATGTCTGTTTACTATATTTCTTAATGAGCTCATGAAATAAAGTTTAAATCACAGAGTACGTTGTTCTGTAAATTTGAGAGATCCGAACGGACCATGACAGTCCTGCAGGAGGTGTGCTGCCGTCAAGAAGCTGGGCTGCCAACTGGAGGAGTTACAGGAGGAAGTGAGCAGGCTGCACACCATCAGAGAAGAGGAAAGGGAGATAGACAGGAACTTCTCTGAGACTCAACAACTTGAAGATCCTCAGACCACATCCGCAACAGAGAAGCAGGCAGTGTCTACCCCCCACCGTCAAGGTAACCAAAACCTCTGGAGAACGGGAAGGCTGGAAGCTGGTGACTTCTGGCACCAGGAGGAGGGCTCCTGCCCCACCTGAAGGCTTGCATCTACAGAACAGGTTCACTGCCCTGAAAGCTGAGAAGCCGGAGTTGTTTTCAAGCAAAGTGTATGGGCTGACTGATCCTGAGCCACGCAGGAGCACCAGAAGGAACCGGCGAGTGATCATAGAGAGTGACTCCCTGCTGCAGGGGATGGAGGCACCCATCTGCCCATCTAACCTATCCTCTAGAGAAGTTTGCTGCTTGCCAGGAGCTTGGATCTGGGATATTGAGGAGGGACTGCCAAAGCTCAACCTACCCTCTTACTACTACCCCCAGCTGTTCTTCCATGTGGGCACCAGTGATACTGCCCGGGCAACTCCTTACTGGAGTTGAAATGATATCAGCGGAGCGGCGGATTGTGGCATACAGGGGGGCTTCCTGAACCGGGGAAAACCCAGGACAGCGCAGAGACCCGCCAGGAGCCAGCAACTCTCACGAGGGCAGCTGACGAGGCGTGGGGGGGCCCAGGAGTAACAGCGGCAGATTTGAACGCAGTGTAACCGCCACCAACTGTCASTCGCAGAGGTGATCAGCTCTGGTGCAGGCGCATCCCTCAGCGGAGTGGTGGATCGCAGCGTACAGGGGGGTTTCCTGAACCGGGGAAACCCCAGGGGAGCGCAGAGACCTGCCAGGAGCCGGCAGCTCTGATGAGGGCGGCTGATGAGGCGTGGGCGGGGCCAGGAGTAACGGCGGCAGATTTAAACGCAGTGTAACTGCCACCAACTATCACTCTCACAGGCAATCAGCTCCGGAGCCGGTGCATCCCACAGCAGAGTGGCGGATCGCGGTGTACATGGTGGTTTCCCGAGCCGGGGCAACCCCAGGGGAGTGCAGAGACCCTCCGGGAGCCAGCAGCTCTCACGAGGGCAGCTGACAAGGTGTGGGCGGGGCCAGGAGTAACGGCGGCCACCCCCGACTCCCACAAAGGCAGCCCCAGGGAGCGCTAGCGACCAGGAGCACTGCGAATAGGGCAGGCAAACAGGGCGTGGCACATCAGTTTGCCCTCCCTTCATGCGGCAGGGTGCCTCTTTGAAGGAGGGGCATTCCATGGGCCGAGTGGGAGACTTGGCGTACACATAACCCAGCAACTGGGCACCATTCTGTGACCATCTGCACAGGTCAAGGGCACTCATCCTACTTGACCCTCAAGGCAGAATGGCGGGCACTCGTCTGAGAGCAAAGGCCACGGCTCCGGCCGGGGGGTCTGCACCATCTACCCCAGCAGTGGCCGATGCCTCCACCCAAACGGCGCTGCTGAAGGGAGAGGCTGCAGTGCAGACCTCAGACTGCAGAAAGTGCCTAGACCTCTCTCCTGGGGCAGGGACAGGTGGCAGACCTGCCTGCAAAAGATGTGCCCAGGTGGAGGACCTCCTGCAGCAGGTGGCTGAGCTGCAGCAGGCAGTGAGAAGGCTGCGGAACATCAGGGAGGCAGAGAAGGAGCTAGACAGTTGGTTCCAAGCGCAGTCTGCAGCGGACCCACAGCCCACGGCCAAACAGCCAAAAACTCCCCCACTGGCACATGCAGAAGGGAGGGGGGCCAATAATGCAGAAGTATGGATGGTTGCAACGGCAAGGACCAGCAGGAGGAAGAGACTTCCCCAAAAGCCTGAGGCGCCCTTGCAGAACCGCTTCACCACTCTGCACACTGAAGAGGAAAGACCCACCATATCAGGAGAGCCACCGAGGCGAAGGGCTCTGGAGCGGAGGATCGCGCTGGGGTCCCTTCCTAAAGCAGCAAAACCGCGACGGCAAAAGTGCAGGGAGAGAGAGGCTGCCCCAGCCTCCCCCCAGAGCTGGAGGAGTGAGCTCCTGACAAGAAGCAGCTCTGACTCAGCGTGGGTGGGGACAAGAGTGACGGCGGCCAAACCCCCTCACATACAAGAGCAGCCCCAGGGAGCACGAGCGACCAGGAGCACAGCGAACAGGGTGGGCAAACAGGGCGTGGCGTGTCAGAAGGCTGTGGCGCGGCAGTCTGCACAGCAGTTCGTGCRGGCAGGGCATGCAGGGAAGGCGTGTGGGCAGGGCCCAGCCCCCCTCCTGGCTCTAGAGGCTAACTCAACTAGTGGTCATCGCCCTTCCAGAAGAGGACCTAGCTGTGGTTTCCACTCAGCTGAAAGCCATCGCCAGAAGGAATGTGGCGACCCAGATGGAGCTCCCACACAAACATACAGCTGTCCAGGTCTCCAGCTGCAGGGAGTGCCTGAGCCTGTCCCTTGTACCGGAGGGCAGCAGAGACAMCACCTGTGTGCGGTGTGACCAGGTGRAWGATCTGCTCAGCCTGGTGGCAGAGCTRAAGGAGGAAGTGGAAAGGTTAAGGAGTATCAGGGAGAGCAAGAGGGAGATATATTGGTGGAGCCACACCCTACCATCCCTGAGGCAAAGGCGGCAGATGGAGGCYYCACAAGAAACAGAGGATCCCCTGCCCTCTTGCCACCAGGCAGAAGGAGGGGACCTAAGAGATGGAGGGGAATGGAAACAGGTCCCTGCTCAGGGTGCCACGTGAATCTCCTCCTGGTCTCCCTCACCTTCCCAGTTGCCSTTACACAACAGATATGGGGCTCTGGAACTTGAGGGCCAGGCAAATGAGGATGTAGATGAAGGTCCATCCCGGGGGTTGCCTAGGGTGAGGCAGCCAGCCCCACGCATTATGACTGCCTCTGTTAAGAAAAAAAGGAGGGTAATTGCCATAGGCGATTCCCTTCTGAGGGGAACAGAGGGCCCRATATGCCGACCGGACCCATCCCACAGGGAAGTCTGCTGCTTCCCTGGGGACCRGGTTAGAGACGTTACTAGGAAACTCCCTGGTCTGGTACGGCCCTCTGATTATTACCCGCTATTGGTTATGCAGGTTGGCAGTGATGAGGTTGCGGAGAGAAGTCCAAGAGCGATCAAAAGGGACTTCAGGGCACTGGGGTGATTGGTTGAAGGATCAGGAGCACAGGAAGTGTTTTCCTCAATCCCTTCAGAGGCAGGGAAGAATACTGAAAGGAACAGGAAAACACACCTGATTAACACGTGACTCAGACACTGGTGCCATCGGTGGAATCTTGGCTTTCTTGATCATGGGGAGATTTACACAGCACCGGGCCTGCTGGCGACAGATGGAGTTCAGCTGTCTCACAGGGGGAAAAGGATTCTTGCTCATGAGTTGGCGGGGCTCACTGAGAGGGCTTTAAACTAGATTCAAAGGGGGAAGGGGATAAAACCAGGCTCACTAGAGATGAGCCTAGGGGTGGCATGCCAATGTTGCGGGCGAAATCGATAGCCCAGCTCAAGTGCATCTACACCAATACACGCAGCATGGGCRGCAAACAGGAGAAGCTGGAAGCCATTGTGCAGCAGAATAGCTATGACTTAGTYGCCATCACAGGTGGGGTGACTCTCATGACTGGAGTGCTGCAATGGATGGCTATAAGCTCTTCAGAAGGGACAGGTGAGGAAGGAGAGACGGTGGGGTGGCTCTGTATGTTAGGGAGTCTTTCGATTGTCCAGAGCTCAACGATTGTGATGATGATAAGGTTGAGTGCTTATGGGTAAGGATGAGGGGGAAGGCCAACAAGGCAGATATCCTGCTGGGAGTCTGTTATTGACCACCCAACCAGGATGAAGAGGCAGATGAAACATTCTACAAGCGGCTGGCAGAAGTCTCACAATCGCTAGCCCTTGTTCTCATGGGGGACTTCAACTTCCCGGACGTCTGCTGGAAATACAACACAGCAGAGAGGAAACAGTCTAGGAGGTTCCTGGAGTGTGTGGAAGACAACTTCCTGACRCAGCTGGTGAGKGAGCCTACSAGGGGAGGTGCCTCGCTYGACCTGCTGTTTACAAACAGAGAAGGACTGGTGGGAGATGTGGTGGTCGGAGGCCGTCTTGGGCTTAGTGACCATGAAATGATAGAATTCTTGATCCTTGGTGAAGTAAGGAGGGGGGTCAGCAAAACCACTACCATGGACTTCCGGAGGGCAGACTTTGGCCTGTTCAGGACACTGGTTGAGAGGGTCCCTTGGGAGACAGTCCTGAAGGGCAAAGGGGTCCAGGAAGGCTGGACATTCTTCAAGTAGGAAGTCTTAAAGGCGCAGGAGCAGGCTGTCCCCGTGTGCCCAAAGAAGAACTGGCAGGGAAGACGACCAGCCTGGCTGAACAGGGAGCTTTTGCTGGGACTCAGGGAAAAAAAGGGGAGTTTACCACTTGTGGAAGAAGGGGCAGGCGACTCAAGAAGAGTACAGGGATCTCGTTAGGTCATGCAGAAAGAAAGGTCACGCAGAAAATCAGAAAGGCAAAAGCACAACTAGAACTCAATCTGGCCGCTGTCGTTAGAGACAACAAAAAATGTTTTTACAAATATATTAATGACAAAAAGAGAGCCAAGGAGAACCTCCATCCTTTATTGGATGCGGGGGGGAACATTGCCACCGAGGATGAGGAAAAGGCTGAGGTACTTAATGCCTTCTTTGCCTCAGTCTTTAATAGTCAGACCAGTTATCCTCAGGGTATTCAGCCCCCTGAGCTGGAAGACGGGGACGGTGAGCAGGATAAACCCCCCATAATCCAGGAGGAAGCAGTTAACGACCTGCTACACCACCTGGATGCTCACAAGTCTATGGGGCCAGATGGGATCCACCYGAGAGTGCTGAGGGAGCTGGCAGAGGAGCTTGCCAAGCCACTCTCCATCATTTATCAGCMGTCCTGGTTAACGGGKGAGGTCCCGGACAACTGGATCCCGGCAACTACAGGCCTGTCAGCCTGACCTCTGTACTGGGGAAGATTATGGAGTGCTTCATCTTGAGGGCGCTCACAAGCCATGTGCAGGACAACCAGGGGATCAGGCCCAGCCAGCACAGGTTCATGGTCCTGCTTGACCAACCTGATCTCCTTCTATGACCAGGTGACCC
>JAYKAV010003278.1:0-10179 GCA_035582835.1 Phoebastria nigripes
CATTGGAACAGGCTGCCCAGGGAAGTGGTGGAGTCACCATCCCTGGAAGTATTTAAAAGACGTGTAGATGAGGCGCTTAGGGACATGGTTTAGTGGACATGGTCGTGTTGGGTTGACGGTTGGACTTGATGATCTTAGAGGTCTTTTCCAACCTTAATGATTCTATGATTCTACTTTTGAAACAGAAAACTAAAACGCTGGGGAAACTTCTGGTGCAGTAAGCAAGCTTTTTCCATCTCAGGCAGCTGAGTGAAAGGCCAGTGCATGAACAAAAAATGCGACAATGAGACTGGAAACACAAGCGTCGAGGTATCACAAGGCAACAAAGACACCAAAGTAAGATGCAGTTAGCACTAATCCCAAACTCCAACTGATTAATCTTTCACATCTGGTGTGACAGGCATCACCATCACATCTGGTGATGCCCATTACTGTCATGAAAACCAAGCATCACCAAATAGGGAGGAAAAAACGACATACACGGTGCCCCCAGATCACACTACAGGTAGTCCAAGGTTTCACTTCACTTCCAAAACATCCATTAATACGACAGCCAGTACCTAAAGAATTTCAGGAAGAAAATAGCCACAGACTTCTCCAGTTATTTGTATTGTTCACGTTCTTCAGATTCTCTTCTAATAATCTGTCTCTAATCAGTTTGGAAATTGGAGCGCTGTACTTCCTTTTGCTGCTGCTTCTCTAACACTTTCTCAACTGATAGTACTTTTCTAAGTTATTCTGCCCATTTCCGTTTCACCCATAGAGGTAAACTGAACTCACCCCCCCACATACACACTTTACACTGTATTTAAGAAAGGCAAATTCTACTCTCACTTGATATGAACAGACTGCGAGGACAAAACTTAACATAGCAGAGTAATCTGAAAAAAAAAAAAAATTGATAAACAGGATTGCCCTTTGCTTCCAAGTACTTCAGCCACACGTTTCAGACCCTCTCTCCTTGCAGCTGCAGACCAGATACACCAACCCAAACCTCAGCCCGAGGTTTCGAGGCTTTCCGGTTACATCCCCCAGCTCTTTGGATTCCAGAGCTTCCAAACAGATCTTATCTTCCCGAGTTGTTTATACAGCACCAACAATTATATTCTCTCAGCGGAGTGTGTCAGCCCCGTTCTTGCAATCACCGTCCTGTCGCAAACCAGGGCTTGAGACGTGCCAATTGCAGAAGGCTGATAAAAAGTCTCCATTATTGGAAACCAGATACCAGAACACACACACTCACATGCAAAATGTGCTGTCTCCTGCACTGCACTTCTTCCTCAACTGTCCTGACCTGAAATGCCAACCATTAAATTTTGTATTTAATCACTCAGTGAGGTAATCTATATTTAGGCTAAGGATACATAACGAATAATATTAAGAGTAACCAAATACTTATAAAATATTACATAAGAAGCACTTGGGAGATTTAAGAAAATTGGTGTGATTAGATCTTCTGTCTCATGGTGGTGTAATGCTCCAGAGAGGTTTAGTCAGTCATGTGTCAGCTAAAGCAGCAAGACTTTATTACTTCTGAAAAGCAATCTGGAACTGTAAACCTGAACAATAGATTTACCTCATTGCCCCGGTTTACTTTAGACCTCCAACTCCTGACATTTGAGCACAGAAACTCTACCCAGATTTAATTCTTTTAAAACAAACACCACACAAAACCTATCCTTTTTAATTTATTTCATAACATTTGCTAAAATTACTTTTGCACACCTTGCTTAGAGAACCATAAATATGATTCAGTAACTTTTATGGCCAGCTCCTTCACAGGCAGTAAAAAGAAAATGTTTCATTAACTAAGACTAACACCCCAAAATATTACAAAATATTCAGAGATCACCTTTACATTATCAGCATTTGCTGACAGCTGTAACCCAGTGATATTCCAGAGGATAGTTGCTCCTCTAGAATTTGAATGGGAAATAACCAGTGTACCTTAGCAAAAGCTGACTTTCACTTCGATCATGGCAAACAGTGATAGAACAGGGCTATTCAAAGCATTTCTATTCCTCTCCCTTACAGTGATTACTGTTTAATAATGGCAAACACGACATATTGAGTAATAGTCATTTTGTCCTTTGGCACATCCAGCTATCCTTGGCTTAAGTTTAGTCAATCCTGTGCACAAAAACAAACATCACGGTCCTGACAAAAGCAAGTGATGAATAAGGACAATACAAACTAACAGAAGAAAAAACTGTGTGATCCATCTCTGTGCTGTAAACAGGTCTTTGGATGTGAAAAAATTCAAGGTATTTGTAGAACAATAAATTTGGTAGATGTCAGAATATCTAGGCAACTCAGGTGCCATTCATCGTGTGCCTGAAAGGTGTGTAGAACAATCCCTTCCTAACAGTCATGACTTCTTTTCCTCCTTCCTCTTTATCTTTTACTACTTTACTGTAAGTTGTTGAACGCCTCAATTCTTAAATCCAGGATGCACTTCTGAGAAAAACGCTTTCATTATAAGCTCAGCAATTTATTATGTACATGTCCGGGTCTTAACACACACATGCGTGCATGCGCACACAGATTTTTTTCCCCTTACTGTCTTATTGCCACTATCTCTGGCAACACAAAAGATTTCAAGACACTGTAGGAGACCTTCAGGAAAGATTTCCATGTTTGTTCTAAAAAATTCCTCCACACACTATGTTAAGGTCTACAGGAGAAAAGAAAGCATACTGTTCTCACCACAATTAACTTTCTGAATATAAGGAAACATTAACAGGTAGCATATAAAATTCAAGTACAGTTTATTCATAATGCGACATTTTAAAAACGTCTTAGTTCAACCCACAAAACACTTTATATCTTTTATTCAAAYGAAACTTTTGATGAGCACCAGAAGGTAAGACTGAGGTACACAGTTAATGCCAAAAAGTCATTAAGAAGGTCCAGAGCTTTAAAGCACACTTCTACAAACTGCAAAACCCAGAGATTTACCATTGTCTCTCACTATGCCTCAAACTCGACCCTGCCACTATTATGAGTTAAAGAAATACAAAAATAGATAAGCTGGACATATGTTGAAAGGCTATTTTTGATCCTTATGAAAGAAACTAACTAAACATATACTTACCAGGTACCAAAAACAGACGACTGGTGATGTAGAATAGTACTTAATTGTAATGGAAATACGTAAGAAATACAAAAAGAGCTGCTCTGTAATTATCAAACATTTTAATTTSAAAGTGGGAAAACCCAGAAGCATCATTAAAGGTAATGTTCTTGACACAGACACAGGGTGCTTATTTCCATGCAGCTTTTCTTCGGCAGACCATTGTGCCTCTGCGTGATTAAGTTACTACAGCATCTCATGCTTTTACCAGTTTACAGAGCTCTAACGTAAACCATTACACTAACAAACATGCAAAAAACAGCTCATTCATTATGAAGATACCCTCTGAGGTGCTTCCTCCAGTGCATCCTCAGACATATGCTCTTAAACATCCATACATCAAAAACCGTAAATATTTACTATGTAGTCTCAGTCGTTCAATTTTTATTTAGTTTCAAACCCTTCTTCTACTCAGTGAACAGAGGAGGAGCTAATCAAAGGATAAACCAGAAAAAATATCAGGGTTTGGGTTTTTTGGAGGTTTTGTGGGGGTTTTTTTCCATTTTCCAGCAGAGCTTTTACTGAAAAAAGATAATGAGCGGACTAGATAAAAATTGTCACTGCAGCAACAGTTCTTAAAATTGATGCAATGTGAAATCAAGCTCACAGCAGTTAGCTGAAGTTAAGTTTCTTAGTGCACATGGCCTGAGGAAAGTGAAAATAAAGAAGAAATGGAGTATTACACCTACAGAGATTTTCATGTAATCTCTAAAAACTAACCAATAAAGAGTGCATCCCAATACTTACATGTGAGTAAGACTATTATTCATATGTCAGGTAAGAGTAGCTAGACAAGCACATGCTACACTTTATACAACATGTAAAAGTTGAGAACAACACCATTTTAATAGCCCTGTTTATAACAAGGGCTACCACCACAGATCGATACAAATAATTTTACACCTAAACTACGTGAAAGTAATGACTACAATACTAATAGACAGATTTACAATGTTCTTTTAAAATTTAAACAAGAACTAACACACTCAAAAATGAACATTTCTTACACTGAATTCACACAGTCCTTAATTTTTTGTCTATTTTGACTTAGCTGTCTTTTTGACCAGTAAGACCAAAGTGAATAAAACCACCTAGGCCATTAATGAATAGTTTCAGCAATAAAATGAGGTCAGGTSACTTGACAATTTGTTATCCCTGACAAACCAAAGAGTAGCATCCCTTTTCATAGGTTAGTGGCCAAACCAGTTGTAGTAAGTCACTTCATGAGAAAGACAGTCCATAAGAAAAGAAAAACAACCATTATATTCAAGATGATGTCTTCGTATGTAAGTTTGCTCAGTTCAAATCAAGTCAAAGGACACAAAGAGAGGTGTAGAATCATAGAATCACAGGATCACTTAGGTTGGAAAAGGCCTTTAAGATCATCAAGTCCAGCTGTTAACCTAACACTGCCAAGGCCACCACTAAACCATGTCCCTAAGCACCACATCTACATGTCTTTTAAATACTTCCASGGAGGGTGACTCAACCACTTCCCTGGGCAGCCTGTTCCAATGCTTGACAACCCTTTCGGTGAAGAAATTTTCGCTAATATCCAGTCTAAACCTCCCCTGGTGCAACTTGAGGCCATTTCCTCTCGTCCTATCGCTAGTTACTTGGCAGAAGAGACCAACACCCACCTCGCTRCAACCTCCTTTCAGGTAGTTGTAGAGAGCGATAAGGTCTCCCCTGAGCCTCCTCTTCTCCAGACTAAACAGTCCCAGCCGCTCCTCATAAGACTTGTGCTCTAGACCCTTCACCAGCTTCATTGCTCTTTGGACATGCTCCAGCACCTCAATGTCCTTCTTGTAGTGAGGGGCCCAAAACTGAACACAGTATTCGAGGTGCGGCCTCACCAGGGCTGAGTACAGGGGCACAATCACTTCCCTACTCCTGCTGGCCACACTGATACAGGCCAGGATGCCATTGGCCTTCTTGGCCACCTGGGCACACTGCTGGCAGTCAACCAGCACCCCCAGGTCCTTTTCCGACAGGCAGCTTTCCAGCCACTCTTCCCCAAGCCTGTAGCGTTGCATGGGGTTGTTGTGACCCAAGTGCAGGACCCGGCACTTACCGTCTTGTTGAACCTCATACAATTGGCCTCGTCCCATCGATCCAGCCTGTCCAGATCCCCCTGCAGAGCCTTCCYACCCTCCAGCAGATCGACACTCCCGCCCAGCTTGGTGTCATCTGCAAACTTACTGAGGGAGCACTCAATCCCCTCGTCCAGATCATTGATAAAGATATTAAACAGAACTGGCCCCAGTACTGAGCCCTGGGGGACACCACTTGTGACCAGCTGCCAACTAGATTTAACTCCATTCACCACAACTCTTTGGGCCTGGCCGCCCAGCCAGTTTTTTTACCCAGGGAAGAGTACACCCATCCAAGCCATGAGCAGCAAGTTTCTCCAGGAGAATGCTGTGGGAAACGGTGTCAAAGGCTTTACTAAAGTCTAGGTAGACAAGTGTATATTTTTTTTTTTTTTTGAAGAAAAGATTAATTTCCAAAACCATCTTTTTCTTTTTTTTTCCCCTCCAAAGTTTTCCTGACCATCTCCTCTCTCTCCCTCTCTTTCTTCCCCTTTCTGCAAAGGATAAAGTATCTTTTGCTATCCTCTGAAAAGATCTTCAAGGATAGTAATTTGATTCCTTCCATTTAAAGTGTTCCACTTCATTCATGAAAAGCCATGAGACTTCTATCCAAGGCTACTGATATATTTTTCAAACAGATACGTGAAAGCTTCTTACATAGACAATATCTTCATTTGTAGGACAGTACAGTAAAAGTAAAGCCAAAAGCTGAAAGTGTTCCACAGCTGGCAGCAAAAGTCTGGAAGAGAAACTTAAACTACTTAAGCCAAAATAAATCAGTATTCTTAAGTCACATGCTTATCTGAAAATACCTGTTTTAATGTCCCTTTAATTCACTGAAGCTGGAGCCTGTGTATAAAAGTTAAGCATCTTTGCTGAAAAAGAGCATGAAATCCTGCTTCTTAACTACTATACCATATTTTCTCCTTGGGAGGTGGGGAAGTCTTGTAATTCATTTGTGGTTGTCCTTGCCAGCAAAGCATATACTTTGTCTGGTCTAACCAGTAAGACCAATTTACCTTAAAGTCAGTTTTCAAAGACACATGTTGCTAAATACTCCACTGAAATAAAAAGTCTGCAGTATTTACTGGGCAAATTTCTAAATGACTGAGGGACCAATTCACTGAGTGACTTCAGCAAATCCAGCAATTACATACGTCTCCAAGAACAAAGCCCTTAATCCACTTCTAAAAGACAAAATAAAACATATGCAAAACAAACAGCCACGTGCACACAGTATGTCTGAAAAGCGGGCAAGCGTTTCTTGGCAATCTTGCTCTGCTGTTAATAAAAGCATCTTGCTAATGCTAAGCGTAACAAACTTGTACAACTACAGCAAAGTCTCAAAGGATTTGAAGCAATTTTTTCCCATCTCCTACACCGCCTGTTGTGCATCACCTGTTGACATGACACAAGGATGACCATGTTCTCCACTTCTTTCTTAGTGTTACACAGTCACTTATTCAAAACCTCCATTTACAGTCAAATCATATGACCCTTTGCCCGTGTCCTGCATAAATTTGCAACCATCACTGGTTTGTTTTCTAGTCCTACCTTCCTGAACTACACATCTCTGTACATACAGGACCTTTCACTTATCTTTTCTACTTGTTCTGATTTTGCATTTATTTTCCATGCTCACATTCACCAAACATGATAATGCTTCTTCACACAGGTCTGAATTCTGACTTTCTCAGCCAGATAGGGAGCAGTTTCCCAGGCTAAGGCATGAAAATGCAGCCTGGTACACTGCTGCCGATAGACAGGGTAAGACTGGCTAAAGGAGCAGGTTTGCTGCTTTGCCCACAGACATGGAGAACGTATGTGATTTGTACTTGGAAGCATGAGATTCGTTGCATTCAGGACCACGAAGCTTTCCTTGCTCCTTTACTAATCCTAACTCACTCTAGATCTGAATTACAAGTTACACCGTTTCATCTCCTCAACTATTCCACCTGCAAGTCAGAAAAAAGAAAAAGTGAGATTATTTAAACACGCTTATTAAAGAAGCCTATTATCTCACACACACACACACATATATATAAAAAAAAAAAATTGTTAGGAATGCACTTAAGTCTTGTTACCACAAATGAGCAGTTCTTAAAAAAAAAAAAAATATTTCAGTCTATGTTTCAAAAATAAGCATTACACTACAGGCAAGGAAATACATTTTCTTAGCCTAGATCTAGCACATTTTGCCAACTTGAGATAAATGTACTGAACTTAGCTATGACACTAACTTAATACTGATTTTTTAAAACTTTCTTATATACAGGTTAAAAAAAAAAAAACAGGGATAAAGAGGAAGTGGTCAGATGGTGTTACTATAGCAGCAAAGAATCCAAGAAGTGCCAAATTTCTCCCATTTAAAATGAAAACCGAACTGCCAGAGTTATTGGGTTAGGGACTACGAGTAAAATTGTATAGTCTGAAAAGATTTACAGAATTTCACAATAATCACTACAAAGGTATTTTAAAAAAAACAGCTAGAAAAAGATGACAAATGGAAAGCAATCACACTGATGTAAAGCCTTTCAAAAGCAGAGCCCAAGTAAAAATCTTTAAAGAAAGTCACGCTTGATGCGCCAAATCACCTATGTTACCAGAAGTACATAATTATTCTTGAAAATAAGGAGTATTTTTATCATAAAAGAATTCACAAGGCCTGTATCTAAGAGAGCAATTATTTTATCTGGTAACATTTACCTGTAAGTGATGCAGCTCTTACAGTGATATAAATACACATATGGRTATTAATGACCACATTATCAGTTAAGTGACTGAAGTCTGTTAAGTTGTTGGTCTTCCTCTTGGTTTTAAATCTCAGAATCATACTCTTTAAGAATAGTTCATAATCTGTCTGGAGTACCACCTACCCAGAATTATTCCTGCTTATCCAAGAAGGTCCAATGTGTACGCTTCAGAATATACTGCAAGCAAACAAATTAGCGTTTAGTTTACTAGCATTGTTTTGTTTGTTTCTGTCTTTGCTTTGCAATATCAGGCTGCTCACCTTTCTGTAATGCTTCTTTTGATTCACTGTCATTTACGTTACGTATTTTCACTTTGTAAATAAGCTGCTTGCTGCTGTAACAACATGCCCGCTATGAATCAATAAAATATAAATCTATTTTATGTAAATCAAAGAGCCATCACATGTCAATGACTGCAAAGAGTACTGCCTAGCACTTCTGTTTTCAGCCCACCCATGAAGATCACACACAGCTTAGGCTCTGCAACCTCATACAGTGCTCAATTCAAACATATTTGTTGTAAACTACTACTTCTTAGGAGACAGCTAGTGCTTTACACCTCTTTTTCAATTTTTTACATTCCATATACAAAGAAATTTTTTTTGCATTCAGTTATGTTCCTCATGCCTGTCTATTTTCCAATCCATCATGCAAGTAAGGAACACATTCATTCTTTCTTCCTTGAAAGCTCTGAGTCCTTCCCCTGCAGATAAGAGCAGCTGGTTTTGTCCAGGTGTTGAGAGTTGGCTCTTGCTTTTACAGGACTAGCTGTGCTTGTGAAATACGTCCCGGAGTGATGTATTGCATCCGTACGGTCAGGATGGTGTGCAAAGTGCAGACTGGGAAACTAATAAAGTTAAACATACAAATGTTGGCATGAATGTAACACAAGTCTAGAACTGAATCATTCTGATGCTAACACAGTCCCATAAAGAAATGAACGGGATTATTTCTGTATGTAATCATTTCATAAAGATTTGCTCCACTGCTTCCAACTATAATACCCTGTTATGAGCCTCCCCTTTCCAGTTCACCCAAAACCAAGCAGTCAAAATTTTCTGCAGCAAATAGTTGCCCTCGGGTGACTCCAGTAGCAGTGCATGAGGCTCCATACATGAAATGCTGGGACAATATAAACAATTATCATTCCACGTACAAACTCTGTCCATGAAAGGCCGTAAGAGTGAAAACATACCCTTCTAAAAGCTTCCAAATCCAAATCATAGTTGCTTTTGAATATCCAAGACCTTCCTTAATTAAGAATGTTCTACAAGAACACAGTACTTCCAGGATTACCATTTCGTATGTCACTGCCTCCTCCAATAAAAAAACCTCAGGTAGATGACGGTACTTAAGTAGACTTGTTTCTATGATTCATAGAATAATTTAGGTTGGAAGGGACCTCTGGAGATCATCTAGTCCAACCACCTGCTCAAAGCAAGCCAATTTCAAAGGTAAGGCCACGAGCAACCTGATTATGCAATCAAGTTTTGGGAGATACTCCACGGCCGCTCCAGGCTACTCACTCCAGTGCTTACTAATCATTTTTCCTTACATCCAGTCAGAAACTCCTAACTGCTGCCTCTTATCCTTTTACCGTGCACCTCTCAGAATAATACAGGTCCACCTTCTCTTTAACATCCTTTAGGCAGTAGATTCAAGGTCAACACTAGGAACTTCAGATACTTCTATTTGGCTTGCAGCTTGTTTTTCCACATGCTTTTGGAAAGTATGCTATACATCTGTATGCTTATCCACATACACATATACTTCGTGAAAGCCAGTCACAGAAAGAGGAGGAGAGGGTCAGAATCCAATTCTACCCAGAAGAAAAAGGAAGCCTGTCATCCAGAGATTTCTGATTATTAGGAAGACAGATCCCAAGGCTCTATTAATTTTTAAATAACATTTGCCCTTTTAAGCAGCAGTTCAGTGGTTTCCATGTTCTAGCTAATGAGATGTATGTTTCCTACCGTCCTGGTTTCGGCTGGGGTAGAGTTAATTTTCTTCCTAGTGCTGTGTTTTGGATTTAGTATGAAAAGAATGTTGATAACACACTGATGTTTTTAGTTGTTGCTAAGTAGMCTACTAGTCAAGGACTTTTCAGCTTCCCATGCTCTGCCAGGTGCACAAGAAGCTGGGAGGGAGCACAGCTGGGACAGCTAGCCCAACTGGCCAACGGGGTATTCCATACCATATG
>JAYKAV010003278.1:12712-24369 GCA_035582835.1 Phoebastria nigripes
GGGGGGTGGGGGGTGGGGTGGGGAGAGGGAGGAAGCGGTTTTATTTTTATTTCAGTCATTAATGTTTTGGGCCTGGTGTGTTACTGTTTTACATTCTCACTCCCTTTTTTATTACTCTCATTAGGACATGACTTGCACTGTTTAAAAGATGTCCTCTTTCTTGTGATAGTCACCTTCACTCTGGTCTTAAAATCACAACAGCTTTAGGTTTCAGTGGTGTTGGGATATTCTTGGTCCTCTTGCATTTATTCTTCCTGACCCTCTTACACAGGAGGGTTGTTCCATGTTACCTGCAATTGCTTTAACCTTTCAGCTGCTCCTTTCAATGTATTTTTCTCACTCCTGTGAGACTGCTCCTATGGAATGCAACGGGATCACTCCCATGAAATAGCTACAGAGATAATCATAACGTGAATTTTCCTCTGCTAGACAGAGGTTTCTCTTTGGTAGGTTTCCCAACTAGTCACCTCAAGGAATAACCATTCATAGAAGTGAAACCTTACTTTCCACATTGCACCTTAATATTTACCCCACCAACCAGTATTACCAGCTTAGTGTATCCCATTAACAGCAACCATCCTGGCCAGGTCAGGAGTACAGTCCTAGGATAATATTTCTCCTAATCCGGTTCACAATGTCTTTCACTTTTTGAGGGGGCTTCTCTGAAAAATCACAATGTTAATGCGTTTATGGGGCTAACTCAATTTTTTAAGAGCTTGATGCTGCCCTGAACAAACTGGTGCAGAACCCCTGCACCCAGTTACACTACTTTGGCGAGTTATTTGCTTAGGAATAAAGATTCTTCCGATATCTCCATAGGGACAGATAGAATATTACTGGAATATTTCTTAAAGAGTTTAATTTTTTTCCTGTTCTATATATCTTACCCTTTACTAAACCTTTACTAAAGGAAATAAAAAGTAGAAATGAACCTACAGATTAAGCAGAATAGAAGATCTGAGCTTGTCAGAAGACTCAGGGAAAAAACCCCACTCTCATGTAAAGTCACACTAATTAAAAAAAAATCCCCAATTAAGTGTACTTTGCCTTCATTTTAACAAAAAAAATAATTCCCTGATTAAGTGTACTTTATCTTCATTTTAACAAAACCCTTAGCAACCAAACATTGTAAGACTTGGTTGCTATGACAAAGATTATTATAATTAATATGGCTGGAAGAAAAATAAAAACTGCTGTGCACTGGAGAAGGTATCATAACAGACCACAATGATAAAAGGTCATTAGATACTATAGTTAATAATAAACTCCTCTGAAAGGTCCCAAGAGAAGCTGCTTTTCAGTTGTTTTATCCTCTAACATTTCTTGAATCACAAGTGAAGCTTAAACTAAACTATG
Organism: Phoebastria nigripes; assembly: GCA_035582835.1. Lineage (NCBI taxonomy): Eukaryota > Metazoa > Chordata > Aves > Procellariiformes > Diomedeidae > Phoebastria > Phoebastria nigripes. Next base: position 14,069 of record JAYKAV010003278.1, read on the forward strand.
GACTTGACATCTCATCTACCACAAGCGAGACAAAACTGTCTAGTGCAAAACTCCAGTTTTCAATCCTTCAAGTATTCTTCAAAGAATAGGAATGCAATTTCCCCATATTTAACAAATTGGCTTCATCATTGGGAGTTGTCTCTTTTTACATTCTAGTATGAAAAACATACTTAAAGCTGTCTTTTGAAAACTTACAGAAGAAGCTGTTAATTATAGCTTATTCCATATCAGCTTTCCCATCTTTACTACATGGTATGTGCTACTTCCAAATGCTTTTAAAGGTTTTCAGGTTTTTAAAAATAATTTAAATAACTATTTTTTTTAAATAACCATTTTTAGATAGTAGTGGTTACTATTAGGGTAGTTACTAGTGGGTAATAGTAACTCTGAATGATAACAATTTGAGCGTCAAAGTGGAAAGTGAAGACTATGTTTAGAAACAATGATATGACATACAGCAAAAGTTATTTTTCCAGACCAATATATACAATTTGGTATCAATTTGACCCAGCAGATTTAAATGAAATTTTTTGAGAGTAACCAGTCAAACTGCACTCGGAAGCCCATTTAAACAGTGAGCAAAGTTTTAAAAGTGAGCACTCTAAGGTAAACAGTGACTGACACTGATTGATTAAAGGGATCTCTGTGACACAGCACACATTACAAGTGACTTTTTTTTTTTTAATAAAGTTAACACACAATGCTCAGTTTTTAATATATAAACCCATGAAATAGCATTTCGTTTTCTTTCAGAACCCCAAGAACACATCCCTACTTGTTCCAAAAACACTGTAAAGAAGTACTAGACAATATAGATGCTATTCATAGGGTTATTTTCAGATCCTTTGTATATTTGGTTTTTAACAAGTGTCTGTATTGCAACCATTTGTAATTTTCAGCTTTTGATCATGTTAAGAAACACTTGGCATTCACAGATAGGTAAAAGTAAATGTTTGAAATGGGCCAATAAATTCTAACACACAAACTTCAAAGACAAAAAAAAGATTACTTTCCTGAAATTCGGTTAGCTTTGGCAACATTTTAACAAGCAGCTGACCCTATAAGCACTTTCCCATCAGCAAGCACAGGTTTCCCTCTTAATCTCACTGTTCCTGCTGCACAGTCCATGTCCTGCCTTCTGCCAGCATCAAAGCTCATCAGATCCTTCCAGAAGCCAAAGCAACTCCACTCTACCGACTTCTATTGCAATGTTAGGTTTTTTTGCCAGGCTAACAGGTTAAACCAGCTGGTTGGTCCAACGAGTCCCAAAGCATGCAGAGCACAAGCAGTGGCCCTGCACAGCCACAAACAGGGGAAAGACCCTCCTGGGGCTCTGGGACTGGCAAAAGTGCCCTCGCCTCTCCTCCAGCCCTGCCTTCTTCCAACGCTCACGCAATACGGGTCTACACATGACGGAACCAACTACGTTAAGTAAATTAGAACTGTAACAAATTCACCTCTTCAGGGCAATAACAAAACTGAAATCACAGACAAAGCAGCTTCATGCTTTCCTGTGACCCAGCAGTATTTCCCCTACTAAACACTGGGAAGCTGTCTGGGGCCAAGGAGATTGATTCTGGCTGACCCACACTAGGGATGGTGGGGAGGGGAACACATTCATAAACTCATGTGAAACTGCAGGCAGGCTTGGCTGCCTCATTTTACAACCATGCCCCAAGGGTGTTCCTACTCCTTCAGTAAGTGAAGTTATTTTATTGTCTCCAGTTCAAACTGCAGTTCCTGGAATTTCCAAACGTCAGTCTTCTGACAGTTTTAATCTGTCTGTACTGCTCTCCTGTAGATCCTACCCACAAGGTTTCCTGCTCTTTAGATGAGCAAAGCGGGTGAATGAAGTCTTCCAATGGAAAAAATAGAGAGTTACTTCTCTGAAGATGTGCTGTAATTCAGGCAAAAAGCTGAGCAGAGAAATCACTGAATGTTTCCTACCATTTTTATCCAGTATCATATACTAAACCCACTGTTAACCCTAACTTCAAATGAAAAAAAGAGTTCTCATGGGGAGAGAATAATAAGGTAATATTAAACTGAAATACTTCAGAAAAAGCAAACAAATCCCCAGTGAAATAGAAAAATAAAAACTACATGGAAGCCACAGGGTTCCCAAACCTCACCTCTGACAGCTAACCCTATGCGAGTTGCTTAAGAGTAACTGCAGCTCACACTAACTTAACGAGATGGCAATGAACATCAGAGTATTTGTCTTTTCAAATTACTGTCACACTCAATCCCTCCCAAACATTTCTTATCAAAAAAGAAGCACTTATACTTCCAAATGACCAATGGCCTTAGATTCGAAAACAAAAAAAAAAAATTCCCTAGTCCTTTGCTAGGACAGATGTAAAAACAAAAAAAAACCCAAAACAAACAAACAAACAAAAAGACAAAAAAACCCCAAAAAAACCCACAAAAAACCCCAAAAAACAACAACAACAAACAACAACAAGGAAAAAAAAAAAAGCCAAACAAACAAAAAACCACCACCACCCACAAAAACACCAAGCAAGCTTCCAAAATTGTAGAGGATTTCATTCAATTGCTGCAATGAACAGAAAAATGACCCTTCGGGCAGAGTAACTGAGGAGGAGGTGTGTTGCTCAATAAGCTTCAAGGAAGGAAGGTTTTCCCTCATCTTCTTACAAAAATAATTAGGGGTTCAAGATTCCGTAACTCCCTCAAAATTGTTTAAAAATCACTGTTCTGCACAGTAAGTTAAGTATTTTAAGATCTTTATAACATCTGCAGAACTAAGTACCTCTCTATTCAAACGGACAAAAAAAAGTCATTTCAAATCCTGATTGACATTCTGTCTTGCAAATATCTATGTTCTGCTCTAAATAGATGACAAGGAGCTGCTATGATGTTTTTCTCAGAACTGTTATTTAACATTTTCCAACTCTGCAATGGCATGAGAACATTAAAACTCTTTTGTTGGAAGCAGAGTGTTTGAAAGCTCATTGGCAGAGCAGTTACATCCACTTTTCAAGAACACATGATAATTCTCTCTCTGGTTTCCCCGAATAGAGGAGGAGGGAAGAATGCAGAAAGAAGCAGCACTGCACACAGTATGTTTTTACTTCCATCTGCCATCTGTTAACAGCTTCAGCTACTTGGATAAATATCTATTTATACTCATCAGGAAAGATTACAGTCTTGTCTACATGCAGTTACTCAGTACAGCTGTTCACAAACAAGCCCAAGGTGAAGGCGTTCTTATAGAACCAGTAGTTAAGAGTGCACAGAAATATGCTATTTTGAAATGAGAATACCCAAATAAAGAACTATTCAATAGCAGGTGCTTATGAATAACTAAATATAAAACAATCCACACCATTCATCATAACAGGGTCTACTTATGCACTCACCACTGTCTAAACAATGCAGAATCTGCCAGCACGGCCTTGTCCTTCAGAAATCAGAGGGAGAAGAAGAAATTACATGTCTAACAAGTGTAGCTACATGGACAGATACAGAACCTTTTTACTGTTATGTTTCATATTAATTTAGGAAGTTGGATTAAACATATTGAAAAATCACATCTCTATCAAAAGGTTCTTTTATCTTGAGAAAAGTAATTGCTTTTTCGCTATAGTTCAGCTGCCTCTTTGGCAGACAAACTGTAAAACCTTCACAGCTTCGATGAGCTCAGTTTAGCACCACTGTCATCTCGGATCCTTCCTGCCTTGGCCTCTTGAGTAAGTGAAAATAATCTGAACTAAGATGACACGACAGTACACTACCTCTAACTACACCCTGGGAGTAATGATCTTTTCTTTCTGGTGGAAGTGATTTTAAGATGAAAGATAGCAATTGCAGTCTTGTGAGAATTTTTCAGTTTTCTCCTGAAATTGCCGTTCAGCAAGAACAACAACACGCACAACACACAGGGCACTGCTGAGGTAGATTCGTCCCAAGTAGAAGCAAGTCAATACGGCCCTGACTCATAAAGTCAGCTTCTCCCAAAAGCAGCCCAGAAAAGCCCTATCTGAACTGGGAGACTAACTATTTTTAACAAGAGTATGTTCAAAAGGCACATAGGAATAGCAGACTACATAGTGGTTTAAAGCAGGTACCTGCTAAGTGTGAATTAAGTTCATCTCCAATGTTCATAATTGCAGAAATTACAGTAGTAGATTAATGCAAACAAATATCATTGAACTTTTTTTTTTAAATTCTTGTATTAGAAACAACCACTGAAGACATCAAAAAAAATTTAAGCCTCAGAGCTGCTAAATGACATTACATGTGGCAGTATTAGCTTTGTTCCACGGACTCCAGTTCCATACAGCAGCTGAACATACAAAATATACTCATCATGTTATTTTCAAGTGAAATATCTCATTAATTCTCATTGTTTACTGTATGAAAATGCACGYTAAGTTAACACTGTGTCTATCAAAAATCTTCAGCATGAACATTGCCTTAGTATTGTGAATAATCCCATTATTCTCCAGCTGTGCATTGCGCTCACTGCATCTGTATTTGAGTCCTTTGATGGACTAAGATGCGTAGCACGGGCCGTGTCTCCGTCTCCGCTATGATGCTAAGCAAACTGGAACTGCTGACTGTGTTACAAATTTGAACACGAGAGGCTGAACATCGTTAGCACAGCAGACTTTGGGGACTTACTGAACCTGCAGTTCCACTGTAAGACTGTAGTTGTCTGTCGGCGGTCACACTGTACTCTATTCTGACGGCAATTTATTCCTGACTTGGGTTTACATACACCCAAGTTGTCAGGTTTGATTTCACTGGGGAGGTACCTATAGATCACTTTTAACACACCCCATGCAAATCATCTTTAACTTTACAGTATCCTGCTCGCTTAACAGACCTCATCCTCTTTTCTGACAACCTGGAGCTGCTGCAGTGACACATGTAGATATTGAATCTATGTTACCAAACACTCTTAAAGGGCTGATTTCAGTTATGGATACATGCCTGTAAGACATGACAAAGATTAATGGTGCACAAAATATCTAAATCGGCTATCAAGGACCAGTTCTTAAAAACAGTTTACATTTCACTTTAGGAAATGCAGGTCCTGGGATGCTGCAGCTAACCAGAAGAGACAGACCAATTCATGTTCAAACTGAGTTGTTGTTACTTGTTTTCAGGACCACCGTTTTCCTTGGTCTGCACCAACTGTAGCATATTGGCTCAGTATCAATCATTCTTAGAAAAGACAGCTTACAACCAGCACAATACCAACAGCTCGTTTACAAGAAAGGAAACAGGTCTGAAGGAACAAATTACTCTGAGAAAAATAGCAAAGATTCATTTGTAAAACTAAAATACTGAATGCTGTAATATGGGTGATGAATTTGCAAATTTGGTAGATGATGATGATGAAGACAAGATAGCAGAAAGTTGCCAGAAGTTTGAATCTTCCGTAATTTGGCAGAAGAGATGTCTCATGCTGCCTACGAAGCTACCACCAAGCTCGGTGGAAGAGAAGAGATAACACAGCAACTCACAATTGGGGGATGGAGGGGAAGGGGTACTTTTCATTTTAATTGGCTTAGGAAAGAAAACCTGAAAGAGAAACTAAAACACCATCTTTAAAGTTGCCTTTAATTACTGCTACCTGCCATGCCAATACAAGTAAGTAAATAGGAAATACTATTCCCACTGCTATGTGGGAACTTGCATTCAATGGCAGCCACTTGAAACGTCTTCCTAATACTAAGAAAATCAAAGCTTAAGTACATTCACTAGCAAAAGAAACAACAAGAAGTGAAAACATATTAAAGCCCACTAATAAGCACATCTGGATTTACTAATAAAACCCGCAGATCCTAGCTTTATTTTAAATAGGGCATGTGAAAATTCTCCCCGGAGAACGTCAGAAGAATATCAATCCCTTCCTGAAAAATTTTACACCAGAACAGCATCCTCTAGAATACAGACTCATTGAGCACCCTTTCTTCATGATTTATTTGAAAATATTGTACACAAAAAATTCTACAAAACTTTCTTTCCCGAATACTTAGTATATTTCTGCAGGCAATCTGTATCAGTTTTGTAACCAAATTTTATTCCTATTGTCTACACAGCCAACTTCATTTTGTAACTATATTAGAGGAGAGATAAAACAGCTCCTACAGCTCTAAATTGTAAACTTTAATTATATCTTAAATATCATCATTGTGGAACTAAAGGAGGAAACACCTGTAAAAACCTCAACATTAAATAACATAGGTAAAAATTACTTATCAACTAGAATCACAATATTTATAAGAAACCAAAGAATTTACAACAGCAATTAATATCTGCTATAAGGCTCCTTTGTACACCATGAAAATTTACTACATTTAAAATTACAGTAATTGAACTAATAAAAGTGAAGCAGTCAAATGAAGCCACATTTTAACTTAAACACAAACTGTGTCATTTTCTTTAATAAACTAATCTGATTTTAAACTATATGAGTGATACCAATGGAAAATCAGAAGTCCAGCTTCAATGCTTGATAAGTTTTCTTGGATCATTTTTCAGACGTTCAGCTTTAGTTTCATCTAGCACTTCCAGAGAAGTGCTAGGAAAGGGGAAGGAAAAAAAAAAAAAAAAAAAATCATTTCAGCTTACGACTTTTATACAGACAAGTTCCATTCGCAGCTGCACACCTCCCCTACATGATCTTTGGAGGCATAAAAGCCCTATTCTGGGGGGCCTATTTCTGGCCCTATTCTTGCTCTGGAATAAATTGACTCTACCAAACAATAGTCAAATTATTAAACTTCCCAATTTATATGGTTTGAAATTGACCTGTTTTTCCATTTTTATGAAAACTATACTTGATTTTTTGTTACGATTTAAAAAAAAACATTAATCACAAAATCGTATTTTAGGCAAATAAGCACACTAAACATGTTGACTACACTTAAGGAAGCAGATCCTACTCTCATTTTGATGTATTTTTTTCTGAAAGCAAATATCTAATCACTAACAATTTTTGCCAAAAATAAATTCTCCCTAGAAATACTCATGCATTCATTTCTTGTGGCCATCAGTGCTCCAGAGGCAATTTAACTGACTGTTAAGTAATGCCTCCAGAAAGATTTGTTGCCTGTTACTGATGTCCCAGCTCTGGGAAGTTGCAGCTGAGGTGACAACTTTCCATCGTCCTCCCCTTTGCCTTCTGGTGGTGACAGCTCCAGAGCATCCAGCTCTGCTGATGCTCACATTTGGAGCCTTCCCTACGATTTACCCCTTCCACATCCTCCTGCAGACTTCCGAGTAAAAGGCCCTACAGCAGTTTGCATTTGTTACAGGTTCAGAAGATTCCCTGCCCGAACATGAAGGGTGGAGACCCGCCTAAAGTAAAGTAAAGCCTTGAAACAGTGCTGGTGCAAGCTTTTCTACCAACCACCCTTGAGAAAACAACCTCCCAAATCTTAAATGGAAATAAAGCCTTTTGTTTCCCCACAAATCAATAGTGCAGCGTCAAGTTGCAAGTCGCAGGTAGTTTTGCCACAGCCCTAGTTAAGCAAGCGCAGGTCACAGCATCAAAGGCAGCTCCGCGCTGACCTATGGGCTAAAAAGTGCTGGAGCCTCCTTGTCCCCAAACCGCTCCTGCGCTTCCCTCCGTTACCCCCAGCTACGTAACCCTGACCGCTCTCCCACACCCACGCGGGGAAGCATCACGCTCTTCAGTGACCCTAGGCAACTCACCAGCCTCGCATGCAAAGACTTTATTTTTGCTGCGTGGTTTGGTTAGGCTTTGTTTTGGGGGGCTTGCAATTTTTTGGTTTTTAATTATTATTATTTTTTTGATTTTTTTTTTTCACTGACATAGCAAGAACCTGCTCAGGGAGGAAGCCAAAGAGCACCGAGGGAAAGAGGCAGCATTTGCAAAACGACACAACTAAATTATTTCTCATGTGCCCTCATCCTGGCTCAACCCGAAGTATTTTTTCCTCAAACTTATCAGAAAAGATTGTTGTGAAAGTATAAGGATTTGGAATGCGTTAGCCAAATCTTGCCTGTTAAGTGAAGCTACCAAGGTGGTTTCCGCAGAGTTTGCGTTGGAAGCGTTCTGCAGCAGGGAAACTGCTCTGCAGGCTTGGCCGAACACAGCACTTACAGAACCAGTTTTTACACTACAGTAGACTTACTGTAGCAAAATTACTGTGGATTTAAAAAAGGACAAGCTAGTTTTCCCAATTTAATTAACAATCTAATTAAACTGGAGAAGAAAATTACTTACCTTCATTATGACTTTACTTTTGAGTAAAATTATAACCCTCTACRTGGTTATTATGAATATCTGTACCTGGATTACACTGACATTTCACAGAAAAAGAAACTAAGCTTATTGCCTGTACTGCTGATCCTGCCACTCCTTTTTGAGAATGAGCAAGACATACATATGCTCAAAATAAAATGCCCTCTAACTTTAGAAGCAGAAACATGAAGACATCTGTATTTCAGCAGACTTCCCCATTACAGATCTGACCACAGTCAACAGGGTCCTGAAGCATGCACATTTTTCAGTACTATCTTACCACACATAATACCCTTGACAAGACAAAAAAAAGAAAAAAAAGGAGAAAAAGTAAAAGTCTGGAAAATGAAAGCTCTACTGTTACAATTTTGAAAAAGAAAAAAAAAAAAAACAACCCCTTTCTAATTTGGGGGGCCGTTCTTCTATCAAATATATTGAACCTAACTGATGGTTCTGTAAAGCTGCAGCCAAAGAAAGTATATGTGTCTAGTTTAACTGTTTTGTTGTGACAAAATACCCACTTAACACATTTTTCTGTTTCAACATGCTATGCAATATTTATCTAACATATGTAAACAAACAATATATTGAAATGCATGACCTTCTATTTCACTAGGATTTCTGAATCAAGACAAACATAAAACTGAAACTACTCACATAGCCTTTTGAAAAATGTTGGTTATACTACATGTTGTACTTTGGACAAATTAGTAATAAATCAACACTTGAGCAATGTAATTCAGACTGAATTCAATGCTACCAAGATAAGTACATATATGATGTTCCAGCTCTTTATGCAAAACCAGACAGCTGCTGTTAAACTGTATTCCCTTTCATTGTTCAAATATATATGGTGTTGAGATCTCATAATTACATCCAGGACCAAAGATGATGCTTTACTTTAGGGTTCATTTTTATCCTTATAAAAACAGAAGCAAAAAAACCCCAACCCTAGGCACATGCAAACACACACTGATATACACACAAACCCCATCACATGTACACCCATCATCACATTTGGTGTTTGCCATTTTTGGTTAAAATAGAAACATGCCAACCAAGAGAATTCCGGCTTTGTTCTGTGATTCCTATGTTAAGTTGCACAAAAACACAACTGGTCTACTGATCTATGACAGAAAATGTTCTTTTGTAACCTGCAAATTTGACTGCAATGCATTGCAAGCTGTTTTGATATTTTAACCTGTATCAAAAAAACACATCACCTCATTGATAACTTATCACAGTTTTCAGTACATTACGAAATAGTTTAATAATTCAGTTCATGTAGGAGAGAAATTTGTCCAACGTGGTAGGCTCACTCTTCTCTCATTAAGAGCAGTAGAAAACCGAACAACAGATTGTTACCCCACTTTCAAGATTTACATTAAAAAACACTGGAAACATGGTAACAGGAACCTGTCATCCCCTTCGCTTACCATTACGGAAAAAGGGAAGCGGGTTTGTTTTGTTGGTGGTATTATTATTCATTATTATTAATTATTGTTTTGTTTATTTTTAAGAAACATGATGTTCTTTGGGTTTCTGTGTTCTTCACATACAAACGTAGCGTAAAGGGCAGCACATATTCACTCTGCCAAAGGAGAAGACCAAATATCACACTGGAAGCCTGCGATTACACAGCAGGGAAGGGACCTGTGCCAGTGCAGAGGGAAGACCGATACCGACCTCCCCTAGAACCTTTCCAAGGGCAGCAACTGGGAAGCCTGGAAAACGGGTGGTGGCAGGGGGAGAACCAGCGTCGCAGTCCTCTTGCCTGCAACCATGGGTGCAGCAGGAGAGGGAAGCAAGGACCACAGTGCTGCCACCCTCCCTGCCCTTCTGAAGGCAAGTCTGAGATTAAGGGAGGACCTCACTGCTCCTTGGCTTCCTCTCCAGACACGCAGCACAGTGTCTGTACTGTAATGAACCAGAATTAGAGAAACGCCAAAGTTCAATTCATCAAAGTTCAACATGGCAATTCAAGCACATCACTAGCTGAAATTGGTTCACTCTTTCAGAGGTTTTGTAGTTTAAAAAAAAAAAAAAAAAAAAAAAA